>JAOTQK010000019.1:7877878-7897534 GCA_025642025.1 Rhododendron ferrugineum
GAGAAATACAAAGCACGTATAAGATAATAGAAAAATATTAACTTAAATTTGCTCAAGTACTTAATATAAGCATAATATTATTTTAAATCACTAAGACAATATTAGCAATTGACATGAATGACGAATAATAATATTTACTTTTATTAAATATTTATATTTTCATGTATTATCCTAAACGCTCCCCGTAGCACTCCCGATTGAGGAGCTTCTATGATCCTTCGTTCCCCCACCTCCACCCCCGCTTTGTGCAACTAAGCATCCAACTACAAAATTCTAAGCATGACAACACGAAACCTACTGCAAGAGTGTCAAACAGATTCTTCAATCCTAACAGCAAAGAAAAGGTTATATTGAGGATGGAAATAAAGGAGTCCATTCATTAGTGCTCCTCACCAGATTTTTACCCTCAACAATCACACGATTTTGAGAGCGGATAACGCGCTTAATAACACCAGTCTCACCTCTATCTTTGCCCCTTATTATCATAACCTACAAATTAAGACACAAATAAAAAGACATTCACTCAAGATGACAAAAGAGAAAGGGAACAGACGAATACACTAATACAAGAATACTCTTAGCTCATCTCCTTACATTATCTCCTCTGAGAATTCTCCAGTGGTGTATGAGTTTCTGAGCCGCTTTCCAACCCATCTCCAATTAAGGCAGTAATCCTGGCAATATACACGCGAGATGGATAATAATTACTAAACAAACATAAAAGAGAGGAACACCATGACGATTTAGCTATGAAGCACGGGTACTCCGGAAATGTCGCCGTACGCGCACCGGGTACGGCATAATCGTACCGGGTACTATTGGTATTTTGGGTACAGGGTACTCCGTCGGTACGCCTTGGGTACTTCGTGGGTACGTTTAAGCCCAAAATGAGAGACACACACATTGAGAGAGAGAGAGAGAGAGAGAGAGAGAGAGAGAGAGATGGAGAGACGAGAGAGAGAACCAGAGTCGATCGATTGACGACGGCGAGGTGATGACTGGGTTCAGATCGATTGACGACGTCGACGGCTTTAGGGCTTCAGGCTGGCTTTCTCGATCAACGACTCTCTATTTCATGGTAATATATATTACAAAAATACAGCATAGCCCCTTAAGTTCTTTACCACAACAATAAAGTCTCTTAATTTCTAAAAATTACAGTTTATATCTTCCAGTTCCAGCATACCTCTAATTGTTTAGTATTTCAGTTTTACCCCTAACAAACATAAACATTATCTCATTTTGACTTTTTATCTATGTTACTTTTTGTTGATAAAATAGGTTTATATTCCATTTTATGCAATAAAAATAGTAAAAGATAATATGTTCCTATCCACACCCTTCCTGTCCGCATCCCCCCTTTCCCGATCGAATTTTGATGATTCGAGTCGCTCAATGTGTTCAGAACGTGATTTTAAGAGTACTTGCGAGAAATCGACAAAAAAAAAAACACCGGGAATGGCTTGATTTGAGCAGTTTTTTATTGAATCGTTCCATAAAAAACTATTCGGATGAAACCCTTCCCGATCATTTTTTTTGCTGATTTCTCGCGAGTATCCTTAAAATCACGTTCTGATCACATTGAGCGGCTCAAATCATCAAAATTCGATCAAAAAAAGGGAGGTGCGGACGGGTGCGGACCGAAAGAGTGTGGACTTGATTCGGACTGTATATATATATAAAATCTAAATTCTTTTTGTGTATAAAAATCTCTAGTTTCGCGCTAAAAGCACAAAAGCAAGATATGCTCTTATATTTAGATTGTAAGTACAGATATTACAAAAAATTTATTAGGTCCATAGTCAATTCTCTTCTACACTTACAAAAAAGAAAAGAAAAAAGGAACGCTCAAAAGGAAGAGAAGAAAATTTGCAGATTTAGATGGTTACATCTAAAAATGCATGAAATGTCGTCGAATTTAGTTTTTTACGGCTTGAAAATCCCCAAATCACCACCATGCATGGATTATGATGATTGTTTTTTTTTTTTTTGACAATTCAAAAAAGATTACATAAGATTAACCAGTTCTATCCTTCAAGAGAAGGGAATCGAGTCCAGACGGAATACAACCTAGTATAACACAGTAAGCTCTATCTAAACATGAAAAAGCTAGCAAATGAGCTACATTGTTTTGCTCCCTAGGAATCCAACCAAAAGCCCAACTGGTAGGAGACGCTCTATCAAAATTTTTTTTTTTTGACAAGTCAAAAAAGATTACATATGATGATTGTTGAGTATTAGCTTTTGAAACTGCAAGTGGGGGGTATTTTGGGAATTCCCTGACGTTGCAATTCCACCATGACACTGTCAGTAGATGGAGGTTTTAGGCCAATTGGAAGTGGCAGCCATGGCTTTGCCATCACATCTCCTATGGCTGCATCAATGCTCTCCTTAGACTGTTCAATTAAACAAATTAAGAAAAACAATTCATAGGACAATAAATCAATTATTGGTTGTGAAATTTTAAAGATTATATCAGGAAATATAGGCACATTTAGGGTGAAAACGACTGTAAATTTGAAGGAGGTAATTGAAAGAAGTAAGCAGATTAGGGGTTATTGTGAAAATATAGAAAATCCATGTGGGCACGAGACACCCCTCGTCCCTTCCTAGATCCGCATCTGATCTCAACGCGTCTGTCTATTTCCACTAATTTTAGACGTCTCAAAAACTTGTGTGGTTATCAAACATACATATGAGTACTCTAGGCCCACCCGATGTCCACTTATTGGGGCCCCCATTATTTGTTTTCAAAGCCCAGTCCAGACGCGGGTTTCAGCCACTAATTTGGGCCCATTCTACTTCCTTCTGACCCGTATCACAAGTACCCATGGGCTTTGGGCCGGAACCTGGGTCTAGTCTCCTTTCTCGTTGAAGTGGAGTTCCCTTTACAATATGGGAAAATGACGGCCCAAGACGTGTTTTGATAATTAATTATCAAAACACGTCATTGGCCGTCATTTTTCCCAATACAATATAAGAAAATAACAGCCCAAGACGTATTTTGATAATTAATACCCTCTGACGTGTTTTGATAATTAATACCCTCTAAGGACAAGCTAAGAACATTTGTTAATACTGAAAATGTCTTTGGCGGGTATTAATTATCAAAACACATCTTTGGCCGTCATTTTCCCTTACAATATTGCTTGGGTTATGAATTTGGATTGGCCCAAATTTAATTATGCTCTATTTTCTTTGTGGACTAATTTTCTCTCCACTCCTCTAAATTGACCTCTTTTTTTTGTTTGTTTGTTTGATGGGACATTGGGACTCGTCTAAAGACTTGACTATAGAGTACGGCTGCAAACGAGCTTAGCCGAGTTGTACCAGCATTGAAGTGTTCGAGCTCAGTTCATTCAAAACCAGTCAGCTCGGTTCGTTTACTCAACTAACTTCTATATAAACAAGCCAAACCTCTGCAAACGAGCCAAGCTACCATTAACTCAAGCTCGACTCGTTTTACTAAACGAGCTTAGAATTCGAGCTCTACTACCCCGTCCGTCTCGTTAGCAAACAAACCGAATGCATAATGAGCCGAGCTTGAATTCGAGCCTCGAGCGCTGGTCGCGTACAATAACTTCCTGTGTTTTGCACGTGGTGTGCTTTGGCAGTGGTGCATGCATGTATGGTTTAAATCTTATCTTATCTTTCCACGTACGTACCCAAATACTGTACAAAGCATGTCCATATCTAGGACTAGGCTAGGACTAGGAATTCATGCTTCTTCCCACACTCCAATGGACACACACACACACATATATATATATATATACTGTATATATGATTCGTCATGAAGCATGAGGAATCGAGGATGAGAACAAAACCCAACTTGATATCCTTGCAATTTTGTTACGTCCTACAGTACTGGAACAAATCTACGGCCGGAATAAGACGTACGCTTGGATCGATCACCCCCAACAGATGGAATAAGGCGTACGTGGGTCCACATCCTTTGCAACAGGCAAGTTGGAAGCAACGGTGGAGCCACCAAGATTTGACTGAGAGGGTAGCATAAGCATTGTTCGGTGAAAGTCCATTCGTATTTGTTGCATTTTTTATTTTTTTTGTAAAAATGTGACTCTGTCTTGGGTAACCAATTAAGCTTTTTATTGGATAAAAAACTAAGCTTAGTTTTGGATATTATTATTTTTTGGTTCAAAAAATAAAGGTTAATTGGTTCGATTAATTAATCTTGGTCTTTAAATGAAATCCGAATCGATTATTTTTCAATTGCTATTTTTGCATCATTTTGTGTAAAAAATCAAGTTATTTGGGTACTGAAACGTCTGTACCTGATTGGCTTCCATAAGTCTAAAATAATAATTTTTTTGCATCATTTGGTTGCAAATTAATTTTTCCAACCAAATTTGCATTTAGCTAGTAACTTGTATATTTACACATCATAAACTTAAAGAGCTGATCGAGTATGAGTTTATTCAAGTTTGGTTTGAAAGCCTAACGGATTTTATAAAAATGTTCAAAACTTGGCTTTGTTTGAGCTTCTAACAACTTAATACGAACTCATACTCGAGTCGTTTAGTTTGTTTATCGGTCCTAATTACTTTGTGTAGTTAAATCAAAGTGGATCGAGCATGGCTAACACATGGGCAAATTGCTATTTTTTCAAATATCTTGTAAAATTTATATAGGCTACTTTAATTATAATTTCTTCCACTCCTACTTCTTAATTTCTTCGGCAATGTTAATTATATTATTGCATATTTTGCACAAAATTAATTATCGTACGTAGTGACGTAGTTTTATTTGTCCTTTCTTTGGGAACAAAATTATCTTAATACTAATATGTGCTTAAGTTGGTCAAGACACTCGTGTATTCGAAAGAGTATTCATAATATCACCGTCGCATCATTTATTTTTTTTTTATATATGTTGAGGTATAAAACTGCAGTCGACCAAGTACTACTCCCTCCGTCCCATTTTAGAATTGCATGCCATTTTTTAATTGCTTACATCTTTCAATCTATAAAGTTTTTCATAATTTTGAAAACTTTGTATTATAAAACTAATCGAGATCTATCAAATAAGATTTATATTGCATATTTTTCAAGATTCACACTAAAAGATATATATAGGCAAAAGACATAAAAGAGACAAACAGAATAATGTATAATAAAAATGGGACGGAAGGAGTAATATACTAGTAACGATCGGTTCGACCAGCAGATCGAGTCGCCTATGTATTAGTATTCTTGGAACTTCAATTAACTAACTTAATTATCTCTCAGGTAGCATCGGATTTCATATTGTAACACAGCAATTTACTTTCTTTTAGTACGATAATGGTTTTTCTATTGCTTCTAGTTGTCCAGTTGTGCTAATTATTTTGTTCATATATATAAATGTTGCTATCATGTTAAATATATAGTCAATTAATTATCATGTTTTCACTCTTATAATACCACTTGTGTATTGTAGTGTATATATACCATATATTTGTTCTGCGGCCCACGTACATGTTGCAAATACAAT
This sequence comes from Rhododendron ferrugineum, assembly GCA_025642025.1. NCBI lineage: Eukaryota > Viridiplantae > Streptophyta > Magnoliopsida > Ericales > Ericaceae > Rhododendron > Rhododendron ferrugineum. Next base: position 7,883,372 of record JAOTQK010000019.1, read on the forward strand.
AATACCACCATACATTACAAGTCTAGGATTTCAATCTTTCTTGCCAAATAAATAAACGCGGTCTCAGGATTTTGTTGTTTTTGGTCGGCTATAAGGAGGTGTTTGAATCAGCTTGCGTGCACGTCCAGTAATTCTCCTAACTCCCTTGATACGCATTTTATATAAATTCTATAGGTCCAATCAAAAGTAGGTCATTCATGTCTAAAGTACTTGAGAATTAATATTCATGTGGGGTCCTCAAGACTTTGTTAACAAATGAGTTGGGGGTAGGTAACAAAAATCGATAAAGTATCAGAGAAGAAGAATTCTCACGTTTCGAGAATATTCTAGAACCCATGGACGTTATCGGATAGTCCTTGAAAAAATTATTCAGTCCTAGATCTTGAAGCATTACTTTAGGAATTTATCGTGCCACGCATTGGTGGTGCGCCCACCACACTATGCGAGTTCTGCTAGTTCTACACAACTGTGTAGGGGTGGGGAGGCTTGTGGAGCTTGATAGACGCTTAAATGTACTCTTTAAGCTCTTCAATTTATACTTTGCTATCCATTTGTTTTGTTACTTGGAATTTAGTGTTTTAGAAGAAGAAATTGGAGCTTGTAGCTAGCTTGCATCTTCCATCTGGACGGGTTGTGTGGGCTAAAAGGGCAAGAACAAGAGAATATGCATGGTGTCCTTGATGGGTTTTTTTTATCGGCAAAAGATGAAATTTTGTTAAAAACGGGAGAAAGGGGAAGGAAATCCAACAAAAAGTTGGAATAAACATCACAAGGGCACAACCCAAAGGTCTACAAGGGTCCAAGACAACTAAAACAATAAAGCTCAGCCCAACACCTAAATAATACAAAATAAAGCCCTAGCTAGCCCGGTCCACTCGAGGACCGGCCCACCCAAACCAGCTCCCAAAACCCTAACCACTTCAATCACCACCGCCGCACAAACTAGCGAAAAACCAGCCGAGCCGTTAAGCCGAGCCGGCCTCTCCTAGATGTAGAGACCGGCGGCGGAACCCGGCCTACGACAATGAAAATCAAAGTGCGCAATTAAGGCGAAGGGGAGCAAACTAATCTTTGATGGTTCCTGCTCCAATGGCAGACTAATCTTCTTTCTAGGGTGTAAATGAAGTTCGCATTTCGAGTGATGGTATTTGTAGTCTGATTTAGGGTTCTCATTATTCGAACAATGGTTGTAAGACTTTGATTTGATTTGTGAAAATACTTTCTTCCCATCTTTCGTTATGTTTGCTTTTCTGGATTCTAAACATGTTCTTGCAGCGGCTTTAAATTGTTTCGTGTTAATCGGGTGAGACGGATCATGCTGCGTATGACGCGTCGTACCGTTAGAAGATCCGGCCGTGCCTTAGAGACGAATCGTCCTAGTAAAAGACGATTCGCGCTCAATGGCGAAACCCAGAATCCTGCGTTAGTTGGGGAACATATTTACATACATAACGTGTGGTGAAATCTACCGTATCATACACAGACAAGGGGTACGTAGTAGTAGTACCTTAGAATGATCTCCTATGAAATTTGTTCAAAGCAAAGTCGTCAAAGAGTACGTGCTAGGTGTGGGCCCGAAGTTATTCTCCGCAGTGGAGTGCACGCCACTGCCCTGCTCCCCATTACTGTTCCTGATTATATATATATATATATATATATATATAAATCCACAATTATTATTAAAAGCTCAATTGAAAGACTATATAGAAAATAATCAAATATTTACTTTTCGCAACGATTGACCCACTGACCTCTCTTATGGAAGTGTACAAGGCGTAGCAGACCAGAATATTTACTCAGCGGTTATTTTTAAAATCTATTTTGCCAATTTTAATCCTTTATTGGCAAAACCATAAATAGACTTTGGTCATTATCAAAGGACTTAGTAAAAATAATATAAACAACTCAAATATCGCATTCTTGGGTTGTATTTGGGTTGTATTGCAAGTTAAAGATTTTTTAAATGACAGACTGTATGTTTTTACGATCAAAAAAGTGGTGAAAGTGAAATTCTGGATTGTATTTACGAATTTGTAGTCCTTTGGAGAGTGGATAAGTGTTGCATTCGACGAGTTAAAGTGAGTGTTAAAATGCGTCACGGACGTATATGATAAAGATATAAAAAGATAAACAAAAAGTTTACATAAATGCACACGTATCTCAAACCTGTCCAGATCTCCCTCTATATTTCTCTCTCATCCTAAGAGCATCCACAGTGTAACAATCAAAAGTTGACACATCAGCTTTTGATTATCCATTTAAGGAGTTACTAAGGTTCAATGTAGAGATCTACAATGGTACAATCAAAATTGAATAACCAAAGTCTGCCACATCACCTTTTTCAACTTATAAAAATCTAGAAATTGTGACATAGAAAATAATTTTTTTAAAATAGTTTTCAAATTAATAAAAACAGGTTATTAGAAAAAGAGAAAATAGGTTTTTGAAAATTTTGATTTAAAAAAAAACAGTTTTCAGGAAAAAATTAAAAAAAAACAGTTTTTGAAAAAAAAGTTTTAATAAAAAAACTGTTTTTGCCAAAAAAATAAAAACTGTTTTTAAAAGTATTTTCTTAAAAACATGTTGAAACTGAAAGAGAGAGAAGGTATTTGTGTAATAATGGTATACTTGATTGAAGAAATGTGGGGACAACTAAATTTAATTATTGGCAAAAGATTGATAGTTTTGATTATCTAATAGCCAAAATTTGATGAGTTGCTAAGAGGTTGCTAAGTTTGGTTATTCCAATGTGAGCTCTTTTTTGAGCAAATTTTGCTAACTTTAACAACCTTTTGGTTTTGATTATACCACTGTGGATGCTCTAACATCTTCTTTGTCGATCGAAAAAAAAGACATCTTCGATCTTTTAAAAAAAGAAACATAAAAAAGACACAATCCACAAACTCAAAAACATACTTATTTTCAAATAAGTATTTTTTTTTGCAATTTTCAAGTTTAAAAATAATAGGCTTACTGAAATCTAAAAATATGCAATATGTATCTTGTTTAAAAGATCTCGATATACGATGAAAAAAATTGAAAAATTATTTTCGTAAGCACATTATTTTAAGCTTGAAAAATTGAAAATAAGTACTTATTTTTTAAGAAGGTTTGTGAAATATTGGGACCTAAATGTTTCAATGGAGCTGATTTGTGTGCAATAGGTTTCCTCAGTTGTAGAAGAGGCACACGGTAGGTTATAATCCTTATTGATATTAATGAATTTCTAACGTGTTTCCCCAAAAAATGGAGCTAATTTGGAGCAGTTCTCTCTAAGCTGACGCAACTAGATAAAATCTAACCCTAAATTAACAAATGGGTCTGAGGGTGGATTGGAGATCGCACCAGGCTTGTAGAGGTGCGGTTGGAGTGTTCGCAGCCGTCGGATAGTGTTTTGAACGGTCGAGATTTAAAAATATATATTTCAGGGCTCGAAAAAATTTCTCAAAATTTGGACCGTTGGATGTAAAAATGAACAGTTATGATTGGACTACATGAACTCTCTGCAGTCCAACTGCAGAGAATCCGCCTCCTTGGAGATCGATGCAGTGTTAAAAAAAAGTCCTTCTTTGAGGGAAATTTTTTTTTTTGTACCTACTCAAATGCCCTTTAGAGTCATGTCTATTGAATAATGCAGAGTCTGTGGGTATTGTTTTTTGCTAAAGTACTCCAGATACATGAATCATGTGGGACGGATTTTATGCGTACAATGTATAATTGCCCCGTTTTGGGAGGGCTAGCTAAACAATTATTATTCGTAATTCAAGATGTTCAGGTAATTTACGCGCACACCGAGTAATTTTGGAGGACCAATAGTACAGCCACTACCGAAGGAATCCGGTTAAAATTGGAGCAAACTTTTCGAATGAATTGACTCCATAAGAGTTGATACATCTAATAAGTTTCGAACTCGGAACCTTAAGATTGAGCAAATCCTTAAGTAGCAGGGTATGACGGTCAAGCCAACCCCTTGGTTGGAGGCTGAATTTTAATTATTGGTCACAACTCATAATTAATTAACTCAATAATAAATTTCTAATCTACTCCTTATTATTTATTTATATTTATATATAAAGGCTAACCGACTTGTACACGGCTCCCTCCATAAATAATCCCAATGGCCAAAAGTCAAGCAAGGAAAAACCGTAAAAAGGTTACTATAAAATTGCAATGTTTAAATATGATGGTTTTCTGATTTTTGGTAAATATAAATATATACCAAGAAGCATGCTGATATAAGCTTTCGAATTAATTTATCGCGAATAATATTTACTATGAAGTGAATAAATAGCAAGATAGTTTTCTCGCATGGTCATCTAATCTCAAGGGAAAATGACGGTGCATGACGTGTTTTGATAATTAATATCCGTCAAGGACAAACTAAGAACATTTATTAATGCTGAAAATGTCCTTGGCGGGTATTAATTATCAAAACACGTCCTGCACCGTCATTTTCCCTAATCTCAATCTGCGGTAATTATATGTCATGAGAAATAAAGTCATACTTCCCTAACATGAAGAGTTTTGCTCTGGCATTAGTTGGGGCTGCCGCTAGTGGATGGTGGAAATGGTCTCCCAAGATTACGTAATCTGATCCGGATATCTGAGTTATCCAAAAAACATAAGAAGTATGTCACATTGTACGTAAAAGTTTAGATGAATACAATCCCAAGCCTTGTAACTCTGTAATTGAAAGAAACAATAGTAAATTATTGAATTTTCCATCTCCCTCCCTTCTCATGATTTATTTTGGTTTGTTTGATTTTAGATGTGTAAATGGAAGAGAACTATGAAATATAAATGACAAGATTTTTTTTTTAACACGGAAGGGTAAGAGAGTAATTCCACTTATCACCTCCACTAGGCAATTGCTATAAATGACAAAGATTGAAGATATAAAATTTGGGCTTTAAAAGAGAGTAGGCCCCATAATGAAATGCTATTTTGTTTTTTTTTGTCCTAAAATGCTATTTTGTTCACCCACGTAAAATATATATAAGTGAACGTTATGAATCTTGTGTGGGACTAAAAAAGATCTCATCTTGGTGATCAAATTCTTTTCCTTTCGTAAAATTTATTGTTTTTACATTCCCCACAGAAAATAAGCTTAAGTGCTTGATTAAATAATTAATTTTTAGTCCAAAATTTTCGCCAAATTAATTCACTAGTTTTTTTGGTATTGTAGTCATGCAGGGTGTCCCGAGCCAGCTTACTTATCCTCAAACTAATACTATATAGCCTCTCCCTACAGCCGTTTCCATGCTTACACTATTAATTTTTTTTATTTCATCATTTGTATCATGCTCTCCTATCTTATAACTTTATTTTTTCAAAACTTTAATTAAGAAATCGAGAACTAAACTATTCACCAAACAAAGTTTAATCTAGGTAAATTAATTGCTCAGATCTTTTTTTTTTTGTGTGCTCATGTCATACGTCATGAATATTCTAATTTTAAATTGAATAGTATTTTATCTGCATTTTGTTCCTTTTTTTAATTATCTATAAAAATAAAAGGAGGAACAAGAAATCCAACAATACTTATGTCAGAATTTTACTACTCAATCCCGTGTAAATAAAATTCCCTAATACGCAATGAAATGAATCATTTTTACAATGACAAAAGGTTCATCGTTCATCGAATTTAAAAGGAAAAGTCTAGGATAAATTATTGGTAATTTTTTGCGAAAACTCTTCGACCGCAACACATTTGCACAAACAAATGAAAATTGTTCATCTATTATTTTCGTAGTCAAAAGGCAATCACAATCAAAGATAACAAAATTCTTAAATTGCGGTAGTACGTACATAGTCAATTTTTAAATATCACCAGATGTATCGTCACAGTATATATTGGTAAATATTTGTTATTACTATCATATATGCGATTAAATTGAATATATAATATTCTTATCTGATGTTTATATCTTGAACAAGCTGGCTTAATTCCAATGTGAACACCATATGATTTATTATTTACAAACATAAGTTTACATCTTTTTTTGAAGAGATCATAGATTTACATCCAAACCTCTTCAAATGTGATCACCATATTATTACTTTATTATTTATCTTATTCACATATGTATAAAATATAAACATAAATTTGCATTCACAAAATAGTGCCACGTCACGAGAGAGGTTTGGACAAGTTTTGTATCCTCTAGTATGATCTAGTTTTGGGCTGTTGCGGGCCCACCCTGGGCTTACAATAATAATCAGAACGGTTCACATTTTAGATCTCGCAAAAAAATGGATGTCACTAAAAAAATTTAGCATGATCAAACATAGATAGACATGTCAACAATTCACTTACTTATAGATTATTAAACGGACAACGTAAGATTAAAGATTAAACGACTCATTTTGTCTTCAACAAACTTAAGTTGTTATATCGGTGTCTAATCAAGCTAATCTTTTCCGAGGACATACATCTTTGCGATAACTAAAAGGCGAACTGTTCTGATAATTGTTGTAGGCATGGAACGGACCCACAACTACCCAAAATTGGACTATACTGGAGAATACAAACCCGGACCAAGACTTGGTCCTCTCTCTCTTGTTTCTCTCTCTACAACTATATATTTTGGGGCCTTGGGGGATAAATAAATGATAGTGAACGGGCACTCCTCCTCCTCCCCTTCTCATTACGCAGCCTTTACCTTCGTGGCTTCGTCACCCTTCACCTTCGCCTTCAACTTCTCTCTCTCTCTCTTAAACTTTCTTTCACTTTGGCATTTCTTGTGCGCCATTGAATCTGTTACGAAACCTTCCAAAAAATACACGCAGAGAGAGTGCATCTATGGCAGGATCTTTCATCGGTACGTATTCTCCCTAGTTTATCACTGTTCTCATGTCTTTACACCTATAGGACATAGATACAGGATTACACGTATGTAATGGCAGATCTCCAAACGAATTTAGAGTTTTCCTGCAAAAACAGTGAAGATCTTTTGCTATGAGTGCTCTGTTTTAAGCCTTTTAAAATGCCATGACGTTATTTTGGAAATTTATTTGGGTTATGTTTTGTGGGTCCGTATTTTTCTCGGTGTTTCAAGTTTGATTTTGTTGATTGTTTAGTTCGTTCCAAAGATTTTGGTTCAGCTGCCTAATGTTTTCATCAAGAACGCCTGTTTGGTTAATCGACTTGCCTCGGCGAGGCTTTTACCACCCCAAGTTCGTCGGGTCGATTCCCCTCGACAGCGATTTGTCCTTGATGCCACCTACCTCACGCAAACACGTGGAAAAGGCTATGGGAGGAGCTGTAGTCCGATTCATCTGGACACTTTTCACTACTGAAAAAAAGAACACCCTTTCGAAAAAATCTGAAGCAAACAATTTAATTAGTCGAGGCGCACGCAAGCTGGTCTTGACCCCATGAAAGAAAAGATTAACTGTTACAATCCTAATGTCCCACATCGGCTAAGTATGGGCTTGGCCATGTGTGTATAAGCTCTTGGGCACCCTCCTTTTGAAAGCCGGTTTTTAAGGGTGAGTTCTACCTAAGGGTTTGTAATCATGGGAAAATGACGATCCATGATGTATTTTGATAATTAATACCCGCCAAGGATATGCTGAGAATATTTGTTAATGTTAAAAATGTCATTGGCGGGTATTAATTATCAAAACACGTCATTGATCGTTATTTTCCCTTGTATCATTAGTATCAGAGCCAGGTTCCATGTCGAGTACAGGCTCGGATGCACCTGTGTGAGTATTGGCTTGTATGGGTGTGGCTTTGCAGTTCGACTCCCGGAGGGGGCGACCTATTGATTGGACGAGAGTTCCATGACAATAGAGTAATGGGCCACTGTGGACTTCGGTTGCGGAGTGTGGTGGTATGTTACAATCCTAATGTCCCACATCGGCTAAGTATGAGCTTGGCCCAGTGTATATAAGCTCTTGGACACCTTCCTTTTGTAAGCCGATTTTCAATGGTGGGTTCAGCCCCAGGGTTTGTTTCATTAATTGGTTGATAAATGGGTGTCCAAGGATCTAGGACTGCTCTTTTGAATTGTCAAGGGAAACTGGAATATCAATTTGGGCAATAAAGGGTCGAGCTTTAGAGAATTAGAATGCCACATGGCAGGTTATCACTTGATTCTATCACTTATTACAAAGGTTACATAAATTAGGGGGGAATAAAGGGTGGGTGGAGCTTATGCTTCTTGATTTAGGTCAACCTTTTGTAAACTGAGCAGCAAGAGTAGGAAGTTTCGTTTTACGCTTTAAATATGGGTTAGGTCGTTGTTCATCTCTGTGTGTTGGTAATACATCTATTCGGTTGATTGCTGTACTGGGGAAATGAAGAATACAAAAAAGATCCTGTTGACATTAATCTACGGGTGCCGGGTGGGGTTGTTCTAGTGATTAAGGCCTCAAACTTGCGGGTTTGCTCCCCGTTCAAAATCTATAGGTGCTATCAACTTCTTTGGAGCCAATTCATACAAAGTTTAATTAGGACTCCTGCAAGTGGACACGGTGGGATTGGTCTTCCAGGATTAGACGAGATATGCGAAAGCTGGCTGGACACATGCGTTATAAAAATATATATATATCTACGGGCCTGTTTGGTAGCGACTGGAGATCATCTATTTGTTTATTTTTGTGTTGATCCAAAACAAGTTCAAAATAAACAAATATGCCAAGTGAAGATTACTAAATGGTCCCTGAGATTCAATGTTTGATGATTTTTTCAACTCAAGGTTTAAAAAGGCTTGATCTAATAGTAACATTCTCGAAAGAAATTATTGAGCTGACCCTGACCCACTTATTGAAATCAAATAGTTTGAATTGGGGCAGTTGAGCAGACAAAGCTTTGGTACATAATAAATAAAAGCTTTGTGTCAATTTCCATATAACTATAAAAGCAATTCAATGCGTACACACAGCACAAAGAATAGCTTCAGAGGTAGTTGTTTAACTCTTCGTTGTTTGAAGCGACAAGAATAGTTTGAACATAAACTTGGGATGAGAACTCTTCCGATGTATTATGCGATCTGGACACAAATGTGTACGCAGCCGTACAATCGCGTGGATTCTTTACTGTTTTGTGAGTCCATGCGCACCTTTCGGTGTCCAGATCTGGGCACGTAGCATTGCTCGTTTAGTTGACTATATATGATTTCTTTGTTATTCCTTCTTTCCACATCTGCTTACAGTCATTTTAGTCCTAACTTTTCATTTGCATTATCTTTTGTTTCCAGACGTCGGCAACTAATAGGCGGATTCAAAGTTGTTCGAAGTGTGTAATCGTCAATTATCATCGACAGTAAACAACCCAAAGACGCACTTTCAAGCACGCAATATGGACGTGGATCAGTACTTTCGCAACCTCTCCAATGAAGGCGACAATGCTGCCATAGAGAAGTGGAAATCTCTCCCTGCCGGTATCGATCCACATGAAGATAAACCTACCGGTGGTTTTGACTGCAACATTTGCCTAGACCTCGTGCACGAACCCGTGGTCACCCTCTGCGGTCACCTCTATTGCTGGCCATGTATCTACAAATGGATCCATTTCCGGAGCGTCTCAAACGAAAACGCCGACGACCCCCAACAGCAGCCGCAATGCCCCGTGTGTAAATCCGAAGTTTCTCAAAAGACCCTGGTCCCACTGTACGGCCGCGGCCGATCGGAGGGCAAAGAATCACCACATCTCGGAATCGTCGTACCGCGGCGGCCTTCGAGTCCCACTTGTGGGGCCCACGCAATCAGCGGATCTCGCCCGTCTCTTCACCAGCGGAGGAATATGCAACCGGTTCCGCCTGTGCTCACTTCAGGTGGCAGCACGGTTATGGCTGCCGACGCGTTTAACCCGATGGTGGGGATGTATGGGGAGATGGTGTACACGAGGATGTTTGAGAACTCGGAAACTACGATGTATAGTAGTAGTCCGAACTCTTATCGACTCGCGGGGAGGGGTAGCCCGAGGTTGAGAAGGCACATGATGGAAGCCGATAAATCGCTCAGCCGAGTTTGTTTCTTCCTCTGCTGTTGTATTGTCTTGTGCCTTCTCTTGTTCTGATTTTGCACATTGTACGCATTGTGCATGAAATATGCTGTATATGTTATGAGCAAATAAACGATACCCGGATTCGGCCGGATGTGATAGATGACGGAGCTTTTGCATTACTGTGCTGGTGTCTGCAGCAGTCCATTGGGCTTGTAGAGATTGTAATCCATATTTTGAATGTAATCGAGGGTGGTTGAGGATTTTCTTGCTGTTTATTTGGTGTCATCTTAAGCTTTAGAAGATCATGTTCCATGATCTATTTGTTAGTCCAACAACATGAAACCCTAGAATTACATAGTTGAAGATCATTATGAATTCGACAGTGCTCGAGATGAAGACATCTCAATACAAACGTGTCTGAAACCATCCGATGCATGTGGGTTCCATGAAAGCACTATGAGATCTGAATCTTAGTCCGAACATCTGTGGCCGAAACATTATTATTGGCAATACTGTCGTAATAGACGAGATCAAGAATGAGCACACGCTTTAGTATTCGATAAGAATCGCAGCTATTCCCGAAGCACCGGAAAAAGAAGATAAGAAATGCAGAAAATCAAACTCAATAATTTTCTACCAACCCAGTGAAGCTTCTTCATCTTTAGATTTTACCATTTGACACCAAACGGATAATGTTCATGGTGGGTGGTCCTGCGTGCTCTTCTTGTTTCTTTCCTGAGGGAAAGGTCCCCAGAAGGTGGACAAAGAGGGGTTCAAAAAGTCCACATGAAAGCTTCAAGTCATTCCAAAGTTCAATGTGTGGTTGAAAGGGCCATGTTTTTCAAATACGCCATAGAAGGGGTTGAATTAAATTGAAATCTATCAACATTACCGGCCAGATGTATATGTAAAGGGAATTGGGGGATGGTGCTGTGCAGTGGTGTGCGCAGTATCGTGCTGCGCACTTCCGAGCCGTTGGATTGTGCATCCGACGGCTCGAATCTCATCTCGGCAATAAACGGTTCTCGATCGTTAGTTGCAGAGATGAGATCCGAGGCGTCGGATGCACGATCAGATAGCTCGGAGGTGTGCTGCGCACACCACTGCACAACACCAACCCAAAGTTTATTCATGTAAAGGCCATGAGTGTACCTTTCAGTTTGTCTATCTAGCTCTCTTTTTAAGTACTCCATTCGTCCGGATTTAATAGCTTTTTTTGGGAGTTCGTGTCATTTTTCAATCGATTATATCTTTTAATTTACAATGGTTTATGTAATTTTGAAAACATTGTCTTATAGAACTAATTGAGATATATCAAATAAGATCCATATTGGATATAAAATTCATTACCAATTTAAAGATATAACTCATTTTTTATCTGGTCAGAATTGAACGAGAGACTATTAAATCCGGACGGAAGAAGTAACAAATAGCATTGGTGGTGGTGGTGGTCTTGATGGTGACCACCATGGCGATGGTGGAGAACCACCTTTCCCGAAAGAGGCCAATTTAGTGATTTACTAATGGAAAGCAGCCAAAAGGTGGCTTCTAATTCTCCCTTGCGTCCTTCTCTAATGGGTGGCCGACTGTTTTTGTTTATATCAAAGTTGTAGAGCATAAATTTTTTTGTACAATGTGCAAAGTACAAGACTTTTATACACTAGAATTTTGGCACAAACAAAAACAGTTTTGGTATTTTCATTCTCCGTTCACCCATCCCCCTTATCTCAATCCACCATACTTCTACATACTCTCCTTTTGTGGGTCCAACTTAAACCCACATTAATAATCTGAACCGTTTATCTTGAACATTTACCAGAGAAGAATATTCATGTAAAAAATCAGGTTGATTGAATATCAATAGATATGTGAATTACTCGTACAAAATGAACAACAAAATTCAATTTCCAACTTAAACTATTCATTTTGTAAAAGCTATTCACATATCTATCCATGTTTAATCAAGCTGATTTTTTAATATTTTTCTCTAGGAATGTTCGAGATCAATGGTTTGAATTATTAATGTCGGTTCGCGATAAACCCACAAAAGGGGAGTTTATGGTGAGTATATGTTCAAGATCAACGGCTTGAATTATTCTTTGATTGACGTTGTTTTTTGACCGAAAGAGCGAGAACTTACTTACCATCGCAGGCCCTTCTAAATAATTGATCACAACTTTGATTCGGATACATGCACTGCTTTTGTGATAAGATTAGATGATTAGCAAAACTAACAAGAAAAAACTCCTCAAAAGGATATTTGTGCTTTTTGAGATACTCTTACCAGATATGTTCAAGGTAAATATCAGCACCAGTCCATACAAAACTGCAATTCTGAGAGGAGGTACACCGTGCACGTATCCGTGTCCGTCCCAATCCTGTCTTTGTCAACCTACTTCCATACGTATTGGGCCAACGATTGGCTAGAAAAAAGGAACAAGAATTTCAAGCCAATCATTTGTCATTACTTTATTACTATTACCTAAAAAAAAGGAACAAGAATTTAATACTAACAATGTGGCAGATTTTGATTTGTATTCCAATACCGCTAAATCCTGTTTCGAAAAGTGAGTATCACATCAGTAGCGATTCTTCGGTCACTGCTGAGCACAGGAAAATGGGGTACGCAACCTAACAGGCACTTACCTATCCTCCTCCGAAAGTCATGATCCAACCACTCAAAACAAACATAGAAAAACAGTGTTCTAGCTAGAACCAATCTAGTCGGTGGCCTACTTTTAAGGTGAAACTTACGTCCAAGTAATTGTCGAGTATCTCTCTAGGCGGAGGCCAATCACTATTGAAAAGGGATTTGGGGGCCCTGCTATGAGCAAAGCACAAAAGGCAAGTAAATATTCAGTGGTATTGGGGCACCGCCGTGTGGTTCACTTGGGCCACACCATCGTTACCCTTTTATAGCATCTCCAGCATTCACTTTTCTTGACTAAAACTCCGAATTTGAGAAAAAAAAACTATATATATTCATCTTTAATGTTCGTATGGTCATAAACTAGGAATTCCAAAGTTTGGTGCAATACCATAGGAACATCCGAAACGAAACAAAAAAGAAAAGAAAAAACAATGTCCATAATCAAACAAGAAGCAAAGATAGTAGATATTGACATTAACAAACAGGAAGATGCCGAATAACTGGAGTTCGCCTTTGAATAGCTTGTATTGATGTATAAAACCTTCAAGCATGTTCAGGGTGTAAAAGCACATCCTGCTAAATATCCTCGAAAAATAAATTCCAATTTTAATTTCTTCTATAACAGTTGTAGCCGTTGAAGTCTTGAAGATATGGTTGCTCTGTTTCTTTTCCTTTTGCTTTACTTCTAATGCATAGGGAGTCATGAAGGAATTTATTGCTTAATTAGGTGATTTGCTTCTCTCCCTTCGACTAGATAAATTATCGGAAGCAGTATGACATATTCGTACATCACAAGTACAATATTATGTCATGAAATTTACGTCTTCCCTTCCCCGGAAATGGTATCACAATCCTCAAACTGGAAAAGGGCCAGTAGATACCATGGTCAACGACTTAACCCAATTCAAATTTTAGGATGACTAGCTCTAAACATCATACTTTGATCAAGTGCGTAAATCCACTACCAAATTCATGAAGAACTCTGGGAGATACAGGTTTTGATAGAAGATATTCTGAAGTTATGTTGAAGAGATCATGCTTTTTGATCCATATCCGCCTTGTCTGGATGTGGCTCTGTAGAGCAGCCGTGTCCTTGGAATAAGTTAGTTTCCTGCATAAGCAATGAGGAATTTACTGTTTTGAGTTGAATAAAAAATCAACACTGCACCCGTTATCGCTCCCATTATCATATCTAAAGGATAAATCTGAAATGGAAATAACTGCATGCCAACGAATCCGAAATGGAAAACTGAAGCTTTCATTTTCAGAATGATTTCAGCTAATAATTTCTCCCTTCAACTCCTTGCCGCTTTGTTCTCCCTCCAGAGCCTGCTTATCCCCTCCCATGGGATCACGTGCTTCGGATTCTAACTTGGCACTCCGCATCTTCTTTACGAATTTGTCGCAAAGCTCTGTTGGTATACAACCCTTTTCCTTCAGTAATTCAATAAACTCTTCTGCCGCTTCTATGCTTCCCTTCCCTTTCAAATATTCTAGACAAGCAGCCACAGTTGCAAGATTTGCCTTCCATCCCGGATGACTCGCCGCAATTGCTTTC
>JAOTQK010000019.1:7937650-7950007 GCA_025642025.1 Rhododendron ferrugineum
CCCCCCCCCCCCCCCCCTCCCTCCCTCTTCTGGTAATTAGTATCTTTCTTTTGTTTTCCTATTCTTTTAGTTTAGGCATGAAGGCTCGTGGATATGCATTATGTGCCGAATTTTCCTCCCTTCTCTCTGGTCTCATTTGGTTAAGTGTCAATGCTCGTCACTTGCAGTGTCTGTGTATGTTACTGGCTACGATTCTGAGAAATTTAGGACCACATCCCGAAAGATGCTATGACAGCGATGATGATTATATTCCAGACCGGGTTCCACTCTTGAAGAATTATGTTCATCCACATTACGCTGCTGGTGACCCTATCTATGGATCCAAGAATGATTCTTGGAATGTAAGAATCAATGATAAGGTAATGGTGTGCATTGTTCATTTAACTGTGTTAGACCTACATGAATGCTCCCCCTCCCCCTCCCTATCGTTTTGGTTTATCATGGCCCTATTTTGCCAAGTTATATATGCCATGAGTCCTTCCTTGACCTGTGTTTCTCTCAAAATTTCATCTCTCTTAACTTTTAAAGTTGTCGTACTCAAGAATCCTACTTTTAGCATTTCTTACTACACCATTTCAACGTTGTTTAATATTTAGGGAAAATGACGGCCAAGGACGTGTTTTGATAATTAATACCCGTTAAGGACATTTTTAGCATTAACAAATGTTCTTAGCTTGTCCTTGGTGGGTATTAATTATCAAAACATGTCCTGGGCCATCATTTTCCCTAATATTTATCTCCTGTCCTTGGATCTACGTAAAAATCGTAACCACTATAGTTTGTTATGCTGATTATTATATTGCCTGCCTTCTTTAAAGTCCCACTGTTTAGGGGTTGTTTAATATCCCATATTCAGCACTTAAAACTGAAACATTTAAGTAATAAGTGATTATAACCACATTTTACATTACTTAACAGATTAAGTGCCACTTAAAATATAGTGTAAAAAGTTGATAAAAATTAAGTAGTTTTGAGTTACTTAATTCTGCCTGAATTCTTATATGCTTGCATTCAACCACCACAACCACCAATCCACCACCACTGTCGTCACTCAACCACCATTACACCACCACCACCACCACAACCGCCACCACTCTACCACCATCACTACACTACCACCACCACAACCATCACTATTCCACTACCACGCTACCACCACCACCACAACCATTACCACCATAACCACCATCACTCCACTAACACCGCCACCACCACCACTCCACCACCATCACTCCACCAACACCACCACCACTACTCCACTACCACTACAACCACCACCACCATCACTACTCCACTACCACCACCACAACCATCACTATTCCACTACCACGCTACCACCACCACCACAACCACCATCACTCCACCAACACCACCGCCACCACCACCACTCCACAACCATCACTCCACCAATACCACTACCACCACTACTCCATTACCACCTCTAAGACGCTACCACTACCACAACCATTACCACCACCTCCACTCCACCCCCCACCACCATCACTTCACCACCACCACCACGCTACCGCCACCACAACCATTACCACCCACCACTAGTCCACTCCACCCACGCCGCCACCACCATTCCGCCACCACCACCACCACCACCACCACTACCACTACCACACCACCCCTACCACTACTACCACGCCGCCGCCACCACCACCACAACGCCACCATTGCACCACCATCATTCCACCGTCACTATCACACCACCATCTCTCCACCACCACCACCACCACCCTCACCACTACCATTCCATCACCACCACCACCACCACCACAATCACCAAAATTAAAGAGAATTAGAACTAAAATTATTTCATTAATTTTAATTTAGTGCTTAATATGTTTATCAAACAGCTCTTCAGCTTAAAAAATTCAGCATTCAGCTTTCAGTACTTAATTTTTCAACTTTCAGTTTTATCAAACAGCCCCTAGTGATGAACTAGGGAAATTTAGACAAATCCACTTGGATTACCTTTTAATACGCGGTTTTACTCGATATTTTTACTTTCGTCCGTACTTGTATCTGTTCTGCTTGACCTTTGGACGTTTTCAGCCATAACAAAATATGCTAAAAAGAAGGTAGAAAACCTTGTATCTTCAGTGGTGTTACTGAACCCATGTTATCAAACTTCTATTCATAAGCATAGTAACTATCCAATAGCAACTCTTTATGCAAGTTTATCTTATCTTAAGAAGAAAATCAGTTTATTTTCCATGTTTACTGACCCATTATTCGCTTATTCTATTGCCAAATTGCGTCTTTACCATTTTCCCACGGCTATAAAAAGCGCTACCTTGTTACAGTCGGACCAGCACATTGATGATATCTCTTGTTTCTCCTTTATCTTGCCAGACAAACGGGTGAAAGCAGATTTGGAATGGGAAGAACCTCATTTGGATGATGAAGGAAGATCAAAAGCATGCCGAGGTTAGGTTAAATATGAACATATACTGAATGTATTGAAAGAGAGGGCATTGTCAACAGTTGCATGAACGGTAGAATTCCCTGTTATTCTGGAATCCTTCTCTTAAACCCGTTTCCCATAAACAATTGGATTGCAGTAAATGAAAGTAAAAAGTGAACTAGAAAAATGTTAAATCTGTCAAGCTTTTCATTTCTCCTTCGAAGTTGCCTTCTAAAAAGGTTGATTCGGGTGCTTTCCCACTCGGTAGTAGAGTCGACCCGCTTGTACTATTAGTACCGTGAATGAGATGTTGTATGAGAGAGAAAAAAATTCGGGGCCTTGTGGACACCAATGCTGGTTACATTGGCCAAAGTATTCCTGATTAGTCCGAGGTGCGCGCAAGTTGACCAGGGACGCCTTGCATTACCAAAAAAAAAAAAAGTATTCCTGGTGTAAGTAAGTAATTGCTTTTGGTTTTAGAAATTGGGACAGTTTTTAGTGCTATAAACTGGATGGAATCACACAGAATCTTCTTCCAACTGATATAGCTACTTTAACCACGTGATAATCATACTCTAAACATAACATGACGTCATGATTAAAGTTATAATCTTCGCTTCTCGGAGTGGAATTTTACTAAGCATCGTGATTAAACATGTTGATTTGTTTTATAATATATATATACACACAGAATGGATCTCACAGAATCTTCTTCCAACTGTTATGGCTAGTTTAACAACGCGATAATCATACTCTAAACATAGCATGACGTCAAAATTAAAAATATAATCTTCACTGCTTGAAGTGGTCTTCTACTAAGCATCGTGATTAAACATGATTCGTTTTATATTTATTATTACTACAAGGGTAGGGATTTTTGAATTCTTCTTTTTACAATTAGCACTCCTCTTTTTTTTTTTTTTTTTTATTCACGTAAATTTACCATGTTACCCTCCCAACAATTCACCTTTTTACACATAAAAAGGGTAATGTAGTAAATTCACATAAGTAAAAAAAAAATTGTGTGCAGATGATAAAACGGGAAGCGTGAAAATTTTTGATTGAGAAACCAGGATCTTTGATGATTCTTCTGAAAAGAATAATTTGTTTGAAAAAACATGAAGACGTGTTTCCATATTTTCAAAAATCTATTTCGATTATGAATGAGATATAAATTTGGTTTTTTGAAATTTAAATTACAATATTAATTCACTAAACAATGTCTTGTCTTACCTACCGCACTAGATAAATAATAGTATACAAGTACAATAATGGAATTGCGTTTTCATGCTGCATATAGTTTGCTACCAAATCATTTGAGGGTTAGATGCTCATTGTTTTCTAGGGAGAGAGAAAAAAAGAGAAATAGCCTAGCAAAAGAAGCAACTTCTTCCCAACCGTTACCTCGTTCCGCTTTCTTCCAAAACTTTCTTTTTCAAAAAGAAAGTAATTTCAAATATAACAAAAATAAAAAATAATTTTTCAAATTTTTTTGCACTGTTTAAAAGATCTCAATGAAATCTATCAAACGAAAACGAGATCCATATTGGTAGGAAAATTATTTGCGTAAACACATAATTTTTGTCCTTAAAATTACCTTCTTTTTCAAAAAATTTCTTTCTCCAAAAAGTGGAACGGTCCGTCTACCGCCCACCCCTCTAAAAAGTATCTTCGAGCTCATCCCTATGATAAGCTTCTCTGATGCCCCATCATGTATAGCTTCGGCGATCTGCAACTACGGAAGTTTCGGCAATCTGCAACTCGTGTGGCCGATCCGCTATCTGTTCCCACGACGACTTGAAGCTCCGATCAGCCTCTCCCCTCCGTTGACCCTGTTGCTCGTCCTCCCTCCTTGATTGCCCGCTCCTTGTCGAGCGGCAGAGTCCCGCGAATTTCCGTATATTCTTTTTCGATGCGGGTACACATCTCTATTATAAAACAGAAGGGTATGGGGACAAGTTGTTGGAACGGCTTAGATTCATTTGATTCAAAGGCTGCAGTGCATCCTCCCACTTCCTGGTTAAGTGCCCATGATTTTCACCTAAATTACACAACTGTCATCCCCTTCCAACCGGAATGCGTAGTGCCGTAGGCACGGGCTAGCGCTAGTATATTAAAATTTAAAAAGATATGCAAAATAAAGTAAAACAAATTCTATCTGCAAATTTTAACGAGAGGGACAGAGGGGACTACATGTAATCTTAAGTGATGAAGGCTCCTTAGACTTGGCCTATTCAAGTGAGTGGTCCACATATTGGGTGGACAAGGCGCACCCACCACACAGTGTTTCGCATTAATAACTAGCCAATAATGCATCGTGGTTAGCCCCTATTTTCTTACGATAACTCAATCACTCATAGCTTCGAGATTTACCCTTTAGGCACTTTCAATTTGCAAAGGTATCTCCACTCTTGGAGAGAGAGACGATGTTTGCAATCGTTCAATGCATGTGAGTTTCATGAATGCACTAAGAAACTCACCTGTATCGAATGACTCTGATATAGTGTGACTTTTGAAGTATGGAAAATTGTGTCAATAAGTTTAGGACAGTTTTGGTTGTGGCTTTTGTGTCGAAAGCAACTTCAAATTTAATTATTCAAAAGTCACACTATTATACTTTCTTATACTCCCTCCGTCCCTTTTTAAGTGTACTGCTTCGTAATTTTAACTTATGAAAAAAGACAACATCATTATACCTTTTACATCAATTTTTACCTCAACTTACTCTCCTTACCCTCTATGGAAACATTATCATCACATTTTTACTCATTAACTTTTCAAAATGAAATTTACTTTTAAGGGTAAAATAGAAAATTCATCAACTTTTACTCATTAACTTTACAAAATGGACACTTATAAAGGGACAATCCACAAAAGAAATACCGAACTCTAAAAAAGGGACGGAAGGAGTAATTGTTTTTGGCCGTTTGATGTATTGTAGCAAACACTGACAAATAGTACTTGCCATATTAATTGCCAAAATCAAGTGAGTAATCAATGATGTATTTTTTTTTTTTTTGGTCAAGTGGAAAATCAATCAATGATGTATTTGCAAATGTTGGGATAGTCAAATACAAAATGAATAAACGATACGAACACAAATAGAAGTGCACAATTTCGGGCACAAAAATGTGTCTGGACCCATATGATATGTGTAAGCCTCATATCTACCGTATGAGGATCGATCCACATGCCTCAGACAGGTCCAGACACATTTGTGCCAGTGCCTCTGCATTTCCGTATGAGGATCCACATGCCTCAAAAGTCATTCCAACTTCGAAAACATCATCATTCTTCTACCACCTTTCCATCTTTCATCGATGTGAGTTCTATTTTTTTTTTTTGGGTCAAGCGGAAAATCGAGTTCTATTATTACCGGTGGTTGCCATGTACACTTTTATGACCTTTGTGCAATTAGATGGATTCTGGCCCCCTTTTGCTAAACCTTTTCCCCCCTATGTTTTTAGCTTACAATTTCGGAATGTTTGTTTAGCACTTCGTTTGTCTTTCTCTCACACAAAGAACGAATATCAAAAATACGTTGTATGGATTCCGAAGTATTAGTATCAAACTTAGAAACGAGACGCCAGCTTATAGCCAAGGGTGTGACCTCTGAGTTGCACAACCTGATTTAATACAAGAAACTGTTAGAATTCGGGGTATTAACAAGAAGCTCTAATTACTGCTCAACCAAGGAGGGAATCTTTCAGTTGCCTCGTAAGACCCTCCGAGTGCCCCAAATTCATTCCCCGAAAAATCCCAACAATTGATCACGTTAGAACGCAGAATATCTTAATACATTTGATTCCCAATGCATAGATCTGTAATTAAGGTAATTAATACTCCAGTTGAGAATTTTTCCCTAGGATTAATTAGTCAACAAAATCAGCCTAAAACCCATGTGCAGCTCTAGTAGTCCGCTGACGATAACGGCATCATAATATGTCTTCCTTCTATGTCAGTTTTCACACTTTCCCCACTCATTCTCTCTCTCTCTCCGTATCAGTTTTCACACTCTCCCACATCTCTCTTTTTTGACACACGGTATAATTAGCGGGGTTAGCGGAGTGTGTTAGATTAACACAGAAATGTGCATGAATTATCCATAGCCCTGACCCCAGACTGCCCACAAAAAGGCTCGAACCTCCACCTCCTAAAGGAGAGGAGAGGTAGGCAACTAACTGCACTAGGCGGTGGTTGCCTAGTGCAAGAACAAGATTAAACGGTAGAATGATCGGTCACATCAATCTGACAAAAATACCTTTGGCAATAAGTGTCACGATACACGTACGCTCCAGCGGAATTAACGCCCCAACTGTCGTTAGGGACCGGAACAGTGCAGTTGGCATTAACGTCAATAAAGGGAAGTCACAATAAGCCAATCGACAGAGAATTGTGGGTGCCACTGCCAAACCAATTAAACTGCTTGCGTTCGTGTTCCGCTCGTTAAAAATTCACCCGGCACGAGTTCGTTGGATAGATAAGTAAAGTTTAAATAAATTTTAGCGGCTCGTTAAGCCTTTGAATCAAGTTTGAACAAATGTTGCTAAATTCATTCAATTGATGAAGTCTAGAAAGTTTACTCAGTTCGATATCGGTTCATGGGACAATTTTTTTGGGTACTGGGTGGGTACCACGTGACCGTGCCCACGTGATGTCCGAACAGTCCATTCGGACCGTCCATAAGTGTGTTGAACGGCCCAGATTGAAACATCTCTCTTCTCTCTCATCCCACCACTCTCTCTCCTCTTTCTCTTTTTTTTTTCTCTCTCCAAATCGGAGCCGTCCAAAACAAAATAGACGACTCGAATGCGTCTGAACGGGAACAACGTGGTACCCAACTGGCACTAAAAAATTTCTCCTTATGGAACTGGCTCACTTTATGAACAAAATTTAAATAAGACATACTTTTAAAAGGACAGCTGATTTTACCACTATCTTTTTTGTTAACGTCACTTCCCTGCAAGTTTATTTTTGCAAAAATACACTTGCAGGAAAGTGAGTGACGTTAACAAAAAAGGGAGTGACAAAATCATTTCCCTTTAAAAGTCGTTAAGCTTTTAAACTAGTAAAATTAACCACTTAACTGGCTCTTTCTATTCTTTTATTAATCCCATCACAATAGAATATAGTTTCACCTTATTCTCTATCTATAGATACATAAATTTGTATGTACGTAACTCTCCCAGCCTATATATCGGTACAAGCAACAGAGAAGGGCTCAGGCCTCAGTGGAAACCAACAATAATTAAAGGGGAAAAAAACTGTCGTCTCTCCCTCTCTCTCTCTCTCTCTCTCTCTCTCAGTTCCTCGATTTCTCCACCGGCCGGGAAACAGACGGAGCTGAGACAAAGTGCAGTGGAGTTGACCCTCGTCTAACCTAGTCAATGGAAAGCCGTGCCGAGTTTGTTCAGCTTCTCAGCTTGGTGGTGCTGGTTCAGTTTCTGGTAGCCTCCGCCGGGCCTGTATTTGACCCACATTGGTATCCCGCCGCCGCTACGTGGTACGGCAGCCCCGAGGGCGACGGCAGCAACGGTACGTCCCCACTTCAAACACCCATTTTTAAACTCACATTGCTCTCACCTCTTCAAGTTCCATCTTTCTTTCTTTTTTTTACGGGCGGCCCGGATTGTCTAGGCCAGCTTACACGCTCTTTAACTAATTCTCTCTTACGCGCATTTTAACTAATTCTCTCCCCAATTCGGTCAAGGGCAGACAGCCATTCACGGAACAAGGACTCAAGTTCCATCCCTCTCTGTTGAGTAGCACATTCCCAATTTTGGTTTTGACTGGAATTGACATGAAGCTCTGTTTCTGGGGCTCTGGCCCCCACAGAACACAGTTTCGATGGGAAATTATTCAGTGCTTCTTGACACCAACATCATACTAATATTTTAACTGCATAATTCTTCAAAATGATCTACGCTGATGCTAATGTGTATGATGATATCGACTTTTTAAATTCCGTATTATTTTGTTACATCTTGCATAAAAACTTAGAAAATAAAATGAAAAAAACAATATTACCTTTTGTTCGAAATTCTTATGGGTAAAATGGCAATGATGTGTCATCTTTGTTGTGCTTTGGTTTCTAGCTAAAATAGTTGCTCATAATTTTAAATATTAAGGGCCCTGTTATTGACATAATAACAGTGCAGCACTCTATCTATTTATTTTTAGATAATCGGATGTCCGGGTCAGCTTGCGTGCACCTCGACTAGTTCCGAAGTCCTAAAGTTAACGACCGGACAAACCCTCAAATGACTCGATATGTTTGAAATGTTTTGCCTATGTGGAATTCGAAAATACAATATGATGCTATTAATTTTCTCATGTCCACTTGATCAGCACTTGGGATTGTCCATCACCCTATTTAGGCAAGTAAAATTGCAAAATAACACAATTTTTTTGTCATATGCATATATACTCTTCTCACGCCTCGTACAGGCCAACAATTTTTTCCAACGTTAACATCATAAATGTTACGAATACAGATGGAATTGCATAGATCTAGACATATCTATTTTCAGAACTATTCGATGTACGTAGGCTCCTTATTTACTAGTAACATTTTTACTGAAGTTTTAGAAAAGACCACTGACAGTCTGACACCATTAATGTTTCAATTGGGTCGGGCACAGGAGGGGCATGCGGGTACGGGTCACTAGTGGACGTGAAGCCGTTACGGGCCAGAGTTGGAGCAGTGAATCCAGTTCTGTTCAAAGGAGGGGAAGGCTGTGGGGCCTGCTACAAGGTCAAGTGCCTTGACAAGTCCATTTGCTCCAGGAGGGCCGTCACCGTTATCATAACCGACGAGTGCCCCGGCTGCTCCAGCGGCCGCACCCAATTCGACCTCAGTGGTGCTGCCTTCGGCCGCATGGCCATCGCCGGTGACGGTAACCAGATGCGTAACAGAGGCGAGATCTCCGTCATGTACCGCCGGTATGTATATAATAACACTCCTTTCCAAATATCCGTTCCGCTAATTTAAAAAAGTACTCCAGGAAAAAAACAAATAGCTTGGTGCTTGTAACGAGAAATTTTTCAGTGTCGGGTGGGCACGGCCACGTGGTGCTGTGCACCATCTCGACCATCCAATGAAGTTTTGGAAAGTCCAAATCTGTTCGGCTAATTTTAAAGTGTGAAATGACTAAAATACCTCTCGGTAGCCAAACAGATCTCAGCCATCCAAAACTTTATTGGATGACCGAGATTGGTGCAGGACACCACGTGGCCCCGTGCCCACCCGGCACTGAAAAATTTCTCGCTTGTAACAGTCTTTTTTTCTGTTTTGTCAGTTAGTGGTTGTTATTATAGTTTGTTAATTAGTAATTAATTTGTGGTTCTGCTATCAGCACGTACTGCTTGATACCAACTACTACCAATTACTAACTTTTTATTACGGATAGGAAAACAAATACTCCAATTGAACTCGGAGTCCATACGATTGTTCAATACGTACTCTTTTAGCGTCATGTACATCAAACGACTACGAACAAAATTGCGTTTGGACATGCGTATAAAAGCATATAGGTTCTCTAACTTTTCTTAACCGAAGACGCTTAAATCTTTATTCAATAGCAATAGCAAAGTCCACGTGCATGTCTTCGTTTTCACAAGAGAATAGCGAAACTATGCTGCCGAGATTCAGACATGCACACATTTGTGCATAATCGTCGGACGCATGTAGGGCTTATATTACATTCGCTTTACTTACGTGAATCGACCTGGCTACTCTGGACATAATCTGAATAAATGTGTTCCTAGCACTGTTCTTTTGACATTTAGGCCCTACTATTCACGGGTCTAACAAATATATATGTGTGACATTCCAGAAAGTTAAATTCTAAAGGAAAATTAAGTTGTGTGTTTATATGATTGAAGGACTCCATGTAAATATCCGGGGAGAAATATCGCCTTCCGCGTGAATGAAGGATCGACGGACTTCTGGCTCTCTCTGCTGGTGGAATTCGAGGGCGGAGATGGTGATGTTGGATCAATGCATATAAAAGAGGTAGAGATATCTATCTTCTTTTTTCCAATTCCCGGCCTCTCTTTTGATTGATTTCCATTAAAACATAAGACGAAAAAAAGGAGAGATAAAAACAGAATAAGAACATTGTCACAAGGAATCAAGGATCCGTTTTGTTTCACAAGTTTTTCTTACGAATGGTTTAAAAAAAGGAAACGGATCCTCTTCAATCCAAAACTAGAGGATAGTACTTGGGAAGTTTTCTGTAATAACCAGAAAACTAGAGGATAGCTCTGTAAATCAGAAGTTTCTATCATAAAAGGAACTAGTAAAATATTGCGAAGGCATATCTCGAATTAAGCGAATACTCCCCAATGGCAAACGAATTTTTTTTTTCCTTGGTGGTGAAAAAGTAATGTCTGCCCAGTCTATTAACTAGGGCCAACGTGCCATCTGCTAAAAAGCACTTTCCCATCTCTCTCTCTCTCTCTCTGCTAAAAAGCACTTTCCCATCTCTCTCTCTCTCTCTCTCTCTGCTAAAAAGCACTTTCCCATCTCTCTCTCTCTCTCTCTCTCTCTCTCTCTCTCTCTCTCTCCTACTTGTATATTCTACTCTCGGATCAGTGTAAAAAGTACAAAAGCCACTTGTGTGTCACACCATAAAGAACATACCGCCATAACAAAACTCTCTTTCCTTTTCATTGTTTTTATTTTTGTTCATCCCACCTCTAATAGTGGGTGAACATTACCCATCATATTCTCGGTCCTATTTCGATGATCAGAACGACTTGTCTCTTAGAACATGATATTCTGTTTCTCCTTACAAAAAATCAACTCAATCGGATCGGGACATTCGGTGCTCATTTCCTTTGCTTGTTTCTTTCGGGGGTTCTTATTTTTGTCATATTTTTTTTTTTTATAAAATTTGGGGGCTTAATTATTTGCAGGCAAGCTCTACAGAGTGGGTAGAAATGCAGCACATATGGGGTGCGACTTGGTGCATAACTGCTGGACCCTTGAGAGGACCATTCTCAGTGAAACTCACCACTCTTTCCACTGCTCAAACCCTCTCAGCCAGAGATGTGATTCCAAGCAATTGGTCTCCCAAAGCCACTTACACCTCTCGCCTCAACTTCTCTTGATCAAATAAGCCGTTGCGGGTTCTTTTTTTTTTTTGAAAGAAAGTAGCCGTTTGATCGGTCTCAACTTTCTTTCTTTCTTGAAGTGTGATTGAAGTATTGTTGTGAGCGGTGTTTCTAGTGTAGGTTAATTTGTAGTGTTGCCCTCTCCAAAGGGGAGAGAGAGCTGTCTTCTTTTAATCACTAGGTTTGTTGTATGATCTTGTGGGTGTAAGTTTGTAGTCCATGTGGTTTTTTAATGAGCCTGGACCAATGTATGCAATTATTATTGACATTTGATCGGGTGAGATCGATAATTTTAGCTTAGTACTTAGAGTTTGGGTGCCACATTGAATCCACTTGTGTTCGGGGAACGTGTAGTGCAGGGGTGCAATGCGGTAACATGTATCTTTTAACCAGATACTAAAACTTTGGTCATCATATATGAATGTACAAACAAAGCCAATGCTCATATCCGGGGACCCAGGAATGTTGTCAAGCATCTTGCTGCCAAGCGGGTCTACTGACCAGATTGGCCGCTCGACATCCACTTGACAGGAGGTGCTTGGCAGCATTTCCATATCCGGTTAAACGGAATCAAATTTCCATGTACCCAGTTCATTCCACTCATGAAAATGGACAGGAGGGGTTCCAAAGAGCAAAGATGTCAGAAACACATGAGTGTAGTGTGTACAAAGCTGAGAAATCGCATTATATAGCTCTCACATGCAAAAGGGTTTCAAACACTCTGGAACTAATTTTGGTCCATTGGGTGGGGGATGGCAAGGACTACACGTGAAGGGGAGGTCCCCACCAACTTCTGGATATGTCAACCTAGACCCCCACCCACCCAC
>JAOTQK010000019.1:7965596-7980211 GCA_025642025.1 Rhododendron ferrugineum
CCCTCTCTCTCTCCAAGTACATATACGCGTATTTATATGCTGAAAATCCTAGAGCCGCCCCTTGCCGACAATGTGTTTGTGTTTGTGTATCAGGTGGTGGTGAAAACATGGGCCGAACGAAGGGTGCGAGACTTTACGCTCTACAGCGGCACTCTCGGGACCGCTTTATTGCTTTTCAAAGCCTACCAAGTCAATCACAACAGAGACGATCTCGCTCTCTGCGCTGAGATTGTCAAGGCCTGTGACTCTGCTTCCTCCCACTCCAAGTACTCTCTCTATCCACCGTGGCCTAGTTGATGTATGTTCTAAGCATTTTCTCTCTGCTAAGGCCTAGGTTATTCAAATGGGGAGTAAATTTGAGTAAAGTTACGTTTGGCATGGAACACTCTACTAGGCAAACACATTTTTAAGCATAAATTTGAGTAAAAGCTACTACCTCAATACCAAAATGTTTGTCTAGTTCGCAAAAATGAGAACTTAAAAATCAAAGAAAAAATTTGAACTTTTTTCATAAATTAAAAGAACCCACTGATATCTAGTAAATTGTTGAAAATTGTTCAAAAATTTTCTTGAAAAATTCGTATGATTTTTAAGCCCTCGTTCTGCTAACTGGAGAAACATTTTGGGACGGAGGGACATTTTTGGGAGTATGACAAAGTGGTAAAATTTCAAATTAATAGGACAAGGTATAGCTTTGGATGATTTGAGTTAACAATTGGGTGCCGTTGATGCGGGCTTGAGAAAAATTAGTGGAGGGCCTTTGGGGTATGAGTGAAGATTTGAGCTTGTCTTGGTGATGTGCTCAATTGCTTATATGGAGAATTGATGTGGAAATTGATGGGTTACAGTTGAGTTATAAGGTGTTAATGCGATGTATTCATGGCAGGGATGTGACATTTATATGCGGGCGGGGCGGTGTTTGTGCCCTTGGTGCTGTTGCAGCTAAACACTTGGGTGATGACAAGTTGCTACGTTACTATTTAGCCAAGTTTAAAGAGGTATCTTGGATTTGCTTTGTTATGGTGGCAATGTTCAGGTCATTTGGGATTTAGTTGTGGCCTGTGGGTGTTGATTAATTTACTGCAATTGAGCCATGAACACAGATTAAGCTGCCAAAAGATCTCCCTGATGAGCTGCTATATGGAAGAGCCGGGTTCCTATATGCATGTCTATTCCTTAACAAACATATAGGCGAGGGTACAATCCCTTCTAACTACATTGTAAGGCTTCCGTTTACATATCAAGCATATCATTTTAGTTGGTGTGGTTTTGATTTATTAAGAGTCAATAGGTGACATTTTGTTAGTTATGCAATAGGGTGCGGTTGTTACTGACATTTTCAAGAGCGGGAGAGTATTAGGGACCAAGGAAAGATGCCCATTGATGTTTGAATGGTATGGTGAAAAGTACTGGGGTGCTGCCCATGGATTGGCTGGGATTATGCATGTTTTGATGCACGTGAAACTGAGTCCAAGTGAAGCTGAGGAGGTTAGGCATACCCTCAAATACATGATCAAGCATCGGTTCCCGAGTGGAAATTACCCTTCCAGTGAACAAGATAGAAAGAGAGATTGTCTCGTGCATTGGTGTCATGGTGCTCCTGGCGTGGCCCTCACACTTGTCAAAGCCACTGAGGTAGTGTGATTTTAGTCTAGTTCGCTATCTTGCTAGTAAGTCCTAATGTTGGAAATTTAATTTTAATTGGATATTTGATTCTCCCATTCTTGTTGATTCATTTTTGCATTTTCAAATTGAGTAGTGGTGATGAAAAATGTTGGGTTATGCTGGAGGACACATGAATTTCATATTTAGTCAATTGTCATGACTCATTTGTCAATTGTCATTTTAGGTTATCGCATGATATTCCGCTTCATTTGTGGTTTGTTAGTAGAATTTCTTGTACGAACTAAGGACATTATACGTATATTTGGAATGTCAAGGTGCAAGATAATATTCCCAGACATAGCATAGCTATGTGACTGTGGCGATATGCCAGATGGTTGAAATCTTAGTCACGACAGGGAGTATTTTGCAAGCACATAGAAACTAAAACAAATTAAAACTTGGAGTCATTCCATTCAGTTGCATGCAAAAAGTCCAGATATAGGAAAGGCACGACCACGATCTAATTTTCATCAGAGGAATCCCACTCTCTGTTGTAGTTCTTGTAAGGTTTTTCACTTTACTTTTCTGATGTGAAGGTTTTCGGAGACAAGGAGTTCCTTGAAGCTGCCATAAACGCAGCAGAGGTAGTATGGAATCGTGGTCTACTCAAACGAGTTGGGCTTTGTCATGGCGTGAGTGGGAACACATACGTTTTTCTCTCGCTTTACCGGCTGACGGGCAATAGGGAGTTCTTTTACAGAGCCAAGGCATTTGCTGGCTTTCTCCTTGATAGAGCTCACAGCCTTATATCAGAGGGAGAGATGCATGGAGGAGACCACCCATATTCTATGTTTGAAGGACTTGGAGGCATGGCTTATCTTTTCCTGGACATGACTAATCCTACTGATGCTAGATTTCCAGGTTACGAGATTTGAACATTTGCATCGGAGCAGAATGGAGAAAAACAATCCTGCGTCGGCAACCCAATTCACGGGGAACTAGGCTTTGTCTGGTTAGTGAAGTGAGAAAGCTGTGTATAACCATTACTATTGTCCTCTTGGTTGTTTTTTTTTTGGGAAAATGACGGCTAAGGACGTGTTTTGATAATTAATATCCACCAAGGACATTTTGTTCATTAACAAATGTTCTTAGTATGTCCTTAGTGAGTATTAATTATCAAAACACGTCCTGGACCGTCATTTTCCCTTTTTTTTTTTTTTCCTTTTCTATGGAGGTGTATATGAAAGTCATCTCTACCGTGTCCATCCTTGTGCGTAATCTGAACTAGGTGTCTGGGCTTTTTCTTGCCTATACAATGCTCCAGAAGTTTCACCTGCTTCAAATAAAAGTTCGCTCTGCTTTTTATTGGACATTTGTAAAGGCATCATAAGCAAAAGACAGTGGAAGAAACCTCAATCCATAGCATCGATGTTGGGTTCATTAAGATAGTACCAGTGTCTTCTTAATCCATGCCAACCTAAACCCAAACACTCAGTTCGTTGTTTTCTATTGTTAATCTTTTAGTGTATCCAATCGAATTTTTATTGTTCATCGGCGTGTGAACATTGTGAGTTAAACAGAAGAATTGTGATGATCCTGGATGATCCCTATGGCTGGCAATCAGGTCTACAACTGGCCTATGGTGGTTAAAGCATATATCTGACCAATTTCCCCGCTGTTTAGTCTCCCATTGTGTTATTTGCTTGTTCACGCATGTGATGCTTTCGACTTGTGGGATTTGATGCGTTCGACTTGTGGGAGTTGGGCGGGATATGTTGAAATCTATTTGTCTGCAAAACCCATGTTGGATCTTGAGATTGTGAAGTCCTTTGGTTTTCTGTGTGAACTTGGTCTCTGGTATTTCTTTGTGTCCAAGCTCTGGTTGTGTGGTTCTCGGAGACTTGGTAGGAAAATAGGCAATGCTAGCTTTTGCAGAGCTAAGGGCTTCCTTTTATTTGGTGATCGTGCAAGTATTTTGGGCTAATAAGAAAAGGTGAAACTGCAATTAAAGTGGATGCTCCATAGATTCTTTCACGATGTGGTTATTTCACAATGACCCATTTTTCACAAGGTACAGATTCAATGAGAAGAAATCGGCCTCGATACGTTCATCTCACATTAGATTGAGCTTATGTTTGGTTTAACTTAATCTAATTGCTTTTTTTTTTTGTCAAGTCCTCCTCACGAACGTAAGCATCGAAAAAAATAATGAGAAATTCTAATTATTTAGAAAATGTCACCAAAGCACATAAGAAATTAATGTAGATAGATTATTATTTTCCTGAACAATTTCTATTCACAGTTCATAATCTTCAACTAATTTAACACGTTGGCATATGTTTGCGCAATAATATCTTTTTTGATATTCTCCCTGTCTACAAAATTTGTATGTGATCTATGATCTTCATCCAGTTTTTGTTTCGGTAAATGATATGTCCACTTGTGGAGTGAGGCTATATAGATCCAACCCTTGTCCAATCCCGTGGTGGAGGGATCCTCGTACGCTAGATTAACCCTTTTAGATGGTATGACCTCCCCCATGAAACCCTAATTTTCACCCTGCTCAAGTATTTGTTGGTTGTTGGTCTTTTGATGCTCTAGTTCATCCATTGTTCCTATGTGATCGGCGCTTTCATAGCTTCGGATATCGTTGAACTTGCCCGACGTATTAGCTCAATTGGGAGATTAGGTTCTCTAGGTAATACAGACTTGGAGTTGCGGAATTGAGTTCATTGTTGAGTGCATAAGAAATGATCTCATGTTGTCTCAGCAGTAACTATCGTAAGCTATTTGGGGATTGTTTTAAAATTAGGAGCACTTATTATTGTTTGCCAACCAAAAAAAATGCTAAACTGAATACATTCTTGACAAACACATTTAGAAATCTACAGTTGGCGCAATGTAAGATTTTTCAAAGGAAGTAGCATGTTGGAATCTATCACCATGAAGTGTTAGTGTACTAAGGTTTATTTCCGAGTACGTGATCTTTTTATGGGATGAATTGTCTCCAACATTTCTATTAACAGAAAAAAGATTACATACCGTGGAAAATTGAGAATATTACATATCTATAACAACGTTTCAAATGGTTTTCAATTCCTCTTAGTTTTGCTCTAATGGAGAGAAATCTAGTCAAGTTTGTTTCTCTGGATTTGAACAATAAACTGGATCCAATCTAATACCCACTTTAATAGGTATTAGTTTCCATCGGCATCCTTAAGAAGCTCCTCAGCATCTGTGATCTTTT
The DNA here is from genome assembly GCA_025642025.1 of Rhododendron ferrugineum. Classification (NCBI taxonomy): domain Eukaryota; kingdom Viridiplantae; phylum Streptophyta; class Magnoliopsida; order Ericales; family Ericaceae; genus Rhododendron; species Rhododendron ferrugineum. The sequence continues at coordinate 7,970,449 of JAOTQK010000019.1, forward strand.
TGGAGTCTCTGCAGTTCATTCAGAATGGATGAAAATGATCTGGTTAAAAAAGTGCTAAATTTTCTTTATCAGATTTTATCAAGGTAATATACAATCTAGTTAAAAAAAAGTAATACCTGATAGGCTCTTAGCGTCAGCCATTATTATCCATTCCTCAAGTTCAACCTTTACTAATATCAAAACATCACTACTCCCAGCAACGGACTCTGCATATGAAGGCCTGGTGCATCATTGAATTTTTATTTACGTTGCCAACACGACTAACTAAAATAAAATTTCTCCAATTCGGTGGTTTCTTTTGCTGGTCGTGTGTTCTGGTGTTGCAATGTTTGGAGTTTTATCTAGTTTGCACCGAAAATACATTAATTGGGGTTGGCCTATTCTTACTGATTTTGACCTGACACCTTAACCAAACCAGTCCTTCTCTGACATTTGAGGAAAGGTAAAGGAGCAACCTTTCAAAAAGTAAGCTTCCGAAAACCAACACAACAATACAAAACAAAACTCCAAACATCTCTGACATATCTCGTGCCTTTCACCTCTACTTCACCTTCGGGGTTTCTTAGGGGGGCTCAACTTCCTAACTCAAGTTTTTAAAGCGGATATGGCCTGTAAACCCTGAATTAGGAGAGCAAGCCTCGCCTCGCCCAGAACTTGTTAGCTATTTTTGTTCTAGACGTACGATAAACTAGAACACATCCATATTTATACTAATTCATGGAAAAGGTTCTAGATCTCTTCTTTACAAGATACTATAGGTAGGTTCTAGATTTTATAAATGTGAGAAATACTTTAAAACAAGGGAAAATGACGGTCCAGGACGTGTTTTGATAATTAATACCCGCCAAGGACAAACTAAGAACATTTGTTAATACTGAAAATGTCCTTGACGGGTATTAATTATCAAAACACGGCCTTGGCCGTCATTTTCCCTTAAAACAAATATCTAGGATATTTTTTAAGACTTTTTGTAGACATCTTTTAGATTTTAGATATTCTAGAACTCTTCTAAAGACTACATACTTGTATTTTCTTGCAAAATATCTTCTATTTTGGGCTTTTTAACTCGGGCTTTATTTTCTTGGGCCAAAATACTAAATCAAGTTTATACTCTAACAATGTCGAACTTGGATATGGAAACGACACAACGATTAGTGATCCCCACTCATCACATCCTCCATTTGTCAGGATACTATGACAAATTTCAGGAAACTACACACTTAAATATATATATATATATGTATATATATATCACCTCACGGTTCAATTCTAGTTTACTAGCGGTTGAACTAGTGACCTATTCGTCTGGTCTCTTTTTTGGTTTGCTTACCACTCCCAGTTTCCTGTTTCTACTTTTCCAGCGTCGCATACACCTTTTGTGCTCTACTGCTCTCTGTTGTTAAGTTGCCTATATTGTAAGAAAATTTGTGCTCATTTTACTTCAGTTTCAGCTATAAAAAGTTTCTTTTTTATTTCAGCATCAGCTATTAAGCTATTAAAGTTAAAGTTCTGCATCATATTTTGAATTTTTTATTCATTAAAAGCTTCTTTTTAGTTCTCTGTTATTTTGCAAATTTGTTTTTTTCTTTTCTTCTAGTAAAAATATTGGATTTCCGAATTCCCGCTGAGATCCCATTCTCCGTTTGGGGCGGCGATGGAGAGAAAAAACAACTCCGCAAGAAACAAAATACAGTCGATCAATCAGCACCACACTAGTATATATCTTTGGGGTTTGGGGGGGGGGGGGGGGGGGGCTGCCTCAGCCTCACTCAGATCATAGGTATCAATGATGCTTCCACCTCACCTGGCTCGCAAGCTCAGGGGACAAATCCGTCCTTGGTCTGACCTTCCATCGGATATACTCGTGTCTGAGGTAATTTCCGGACTTTCTTCTTTCGATGAAATCCGTTTGCGTGCCGTTTGTAGGAATTGGGGAAAGCTACTTCCGCCAATTCATGGGGTGGAGAATCGAACAAGGCCAATCTCCATGATCTCCCGTGGCTACTGGACTACCACTGGAATGACGACGGGTACAGGCTTGATGATCCCCTGGTGTTGGTCTGCAAGCTGTTCGACTCATCACACAGCAAGCCCTATTCCGTGGATGGATCAAGTTATTGGGCAAGATATCCGCACCTTTCTTGCCCCCGACATCCTTGCTTCTAAGCATGGTTGGCTAATTTTGTCCTGGAACAAAACCATCTAGCACGAAGTTTGTTATGTCTTACTTCTTATTTTCACCTTTGACTAAGCAAATCATCACTCTCCCTGATTTAGACCACAGCTTTAGCTCCCTTGTTGACCAATCGTATCGCCGAACCCATATAGTCACCTTTTCGACTTCCGATCCTTGTTCCCCTGACTGTGGTTTCTTTGTTGTGCGTGATTACCATCCTGGCGCAATTTTAATAAGCACCTGTCATTCTCGTGATATGTCATGGACCACTCAAGCATTCGAGGCACAGCCCGCCCCTGTAGAACCGGTGGTATTTGCTGGGGGATTCCTTTATTGTCTCTTTTGCGACAATGGAGCTCTTGCAGCATTTAGTGTTGCTAACCGCGATTGGAGTCTTGTTACTACTAGCTCAAATTTGGGCGGGTTATCCTCGGGAAGGTCTCACTTGTTTGAACGTGACGGACAGCTCCTTTTCGCCTACTTGGACAGTCACACCTTAACAGGCCTTGACAATGGCCAATGCTGCCTGTTCAGCTTTAGTCAGTCTCGAAGGGCTTGGGTTGCCGAAACAAGCTTCCTGGCTAATCAAGCATTGTTTCTTGATCGTACCTCCTCATTCTCAGTTTCAGCATCGGGAGAAACTTCAAACAAGGTCTATTACCATGGCCATGATGGGACGTTGAGATTTTATTCCTTCGACAATGGCAAAAACCACGCTCTTGAGGGTTCCCCTTATGCTGGTTGGCTGCTACAGGGTGGAATCAAGGAATATGGATTCAGCCTCCTCAGTAGAGGGTTCCCCTTATGCTGGTGGGGTGGACAGATGTTGCTCCGAAAATGTCCCGAGACGGTCGAATGTAAACCCCACCGTGAAGAATAAAGCATTGCCCAGCTTAGATGAGCCTTTCGATTACGATTTTTTAGCACAACTCGCTAATGTTCGTCCGTGCACCATTGACCATTCTTGAACACTAACAAACTCAGTATTTACAATGCCAACAGGAGTCGGGAACTAAAGCTAATATTGCTTCATCCTTCAGTAATTGCTAACTGATGGTTTGACAATCCGTAACATGTCGCATCTTTAGTGTTATTACTGTAAACTTAAAATCTCCATGCACACAACATTTTGTGAATTGTAACTCATACCCAAAAGCACTCGCAGTACAGTTGTTTTCTTGCACTTGTATCTATCCAACTATATTCACCTTTATTTAGAATCTCTGAGGCACACAACAATATGCTGAGTTTTGAACTCATAAAAAAGTGGTACCTAGAGTACGATTGCTTCTTGAACTTGATCAAAAGGTTTGATCTCATAATTGTATTACAAAAGTATGAGTAGCGAGTATGTAAGCTGGAGAATATGTTAAGTTCACATCTACTCATTGTGTGGAGCAGTTTCTATTTCTTGAGCCAGCTCTTTGGTTAACTTGTCAGCACGATCATCCTGTCCACCTGCAAAGCTATAGACCCGGAATGCAAGCTGAAAAGCCTTCCAAAGCATTTTTATGCATGCCTGCCTTTTGCCTTCGCTTTTTGGACCCAATTCTGCATTAGCTACTTCTGATGCATCTCTTCGTTCCTTGAGTATGAACCACAATGTTAAACTCAAACTTCACAATTGTTCAAGGTGAATGATGTAGTGTGTTAGAAGCATAAATTGGTATTTTTACCCTAAGAGCTAACTCCACGCAGCTTGAAGAGACATCCACCATGGATTCCTTGATTCGTACCAAGATGTGGAAGTCAAAATGGATGTCGTGACTCTGGAACTTCTTAGATTCTTCATCTTTAGTACGTTCCAGTGCATCTATTTCTCCTTTGATCTGTTCGCAGGATTATTCTTTTCTCAATCAATGATTTGCATTCACATTGAGAAGATATTAAGATGCTGATGTACCATTAGAATTAAAATTTCTACCTTGTTGAAGTAGCACTCCACCTTGTCGAGGAGCTGGCTCAGAGGAGGCTCTACCTTCCAATTTTCCAGGTTACTAAGTATCCCTTCCAATTTTTTGGAAAGAGCTGCAGCTGTCCTCAATGATTCCAGCTTCTTTGATGGAAAACCTTCAAACCTTGCCAACACCTGCATTTGAAGGAGTTGGAAAATGTTGATTCAACGGCTTAAAGTTCACTGGCTAGTTTAAGTGGACTAGATTGAAAAAAAAAAAAAAAACTTTACCTGGGTCTCATCTGTCAATTCCTCTAGATGCTGTTCCACATATTTGTGAAATTTTAGAAGCTCGGCCATCTCCTTTGTTTGGAAGGAACTAATCGCACTTTTTATTTCCATGATTGATTTTGCGTGCTTTTCGACATCTTCTTCAATTTGTTGGAAATATGTTGATCTAAGACACCAAAAGAAATATTCATACTACTGTTACAATTATGGAACATACTGTGTTAAGTACCTAAGGTTGTTTACATGCGTACCTTTTTGCCATCTCAGCTAGGGCATCAGCCATACCCTGCTTCCCACCAGCAGATGCCCCAACCTGAGTTCCCTTCCCCTTAGATTTGTTAACATTCAAATTAGAACCTTCCACTTTTCTCTTGAGAACTCGGTACATGTTTCCCATATGCGTTGATCTCTTCAATTTTGTACCTGCTTTCTTTGGACGCAGGGACTTTCCCGCTCCAAAGGGTGGAGGAGGTGGTGGAGCAGCTCCTTTTGCCAGTGGTATAGCTGGTGGCTGCAACGGCGCTGATTCTTTTGAATGTGGAATGAGTGGTGGAGGGGGTGGAGCAGCTCCATTTGCTGGTGGTGCAGGTTGAGGTGACTGCACAGTGGGTGGTAGAGGTGGTTGAGCAGCTCCATTTTCTGGCATTGTTGGTGGGGGTGGCAATAACACTGATCCCTTCGAATGCACAATAGATGGTGGAGGTGCTACTACATCTGAGGTCAAGTTTGACAACAATAGTGGTGCTGCTATTGCAGGTGGACGTCGATTGGATGGTGGTGGGGGTGGTGGCAACGGCAGTGATGCTGCAGCTGCCTTCCTTGTTTGTTGTGAAACATTTGTCTCAGAATTTGAACTTTTTGGCATGCGTTTTAGAGGTTTGGAATCTATTGGCTCTCCACTGGTTGCTATACTTGGTGATTCTTTGATACTCTTTCTTTCCTGAATTTCTTCATTTGGCTCGTCAACTGCCCTTCTCTTCTTATTTGAGGCACAAGGACCCTGAGCTGATACATGAGGGAGAATGTGGAATGACCGGCACTTTTCCACTGCCTGAAGTCTGAGAGGCAGAAGAAGAGGTTCAGAGTAGGAAACATTGGCATATTCACGGAGCTATATCAGCTCAGGAGGGGCTGAAGTTGGGGATACTGGAGAAGGACATGTCTTTTTGATGTCTGAATATGACTCTGTTAACATATCCCCGAAAGCCGAGTCCCCTATCCCTCCCTTACTTTTCTCGTCTTCCTCCATTACGTCAAACATTTCTCGTGCCAGTTTAATCATGTAATTGATCTTTGCCAACACTCTTCCAGCTTCAATGCGGCAATTTTGAATTTTTCAGTCCAGTAAAACATTATATTCATACTCCCCATCTGAGGGAAAAAGGAAAGGAAACAAAGAAAGCAAGAAAGCTCACCAAGTTGCTCCAAATTATTATTCTCCAAGCTCCCATCTGCATTGGGCCCAAAATTAGCTACCCATTTGTGACTCTTGGCCCAAGAATCTCCGATAGATTTCAAAGCATTGTAAAGGTGAACCAGTCCCTACTTGAGCATGTCACTTGGTCAGTTTACCAGTTCATGCATTTGGAACAAGAACAATAGTATTAGTACAAACCTCATATATTGCAGTTTCTTTTACTGGTGTGCAGGGAACAACCTTTGGGTACAACTTGTGGAGATCATCTACAGTTCCCACCACCAACTGCCAGTAGATGCAAAAAACAGAATTTAGAAGTGCAGTGCAATTTTAGGCTGGGGAGCCTTATTTGCTTTGTTGATACACAAACTAAAGAATCACCTCGTGGAGGGGGCCAGCATCATCACAAGGGGGAAGATCAATGGTGTCTCTAAAGGTTAATAACTTTCTCCTGAGCTCCATCGAGACCATAAATTTTTCTGCCCATCCACTGGAATTGTCTTTTATCGAGTACTCTGCCTCCTTTTCAACCTTTGATACATCTTGACTTTTAGTTGCCTGTGACGGTAATGGCGTTCACATCAGCGATGTTAAATTTGCTACAAGAAAACGGGAAAGGGATATTGTATTGAACAAATTCATCTCTATCTTTGTTCATTGTCGCGTTTCTTTTGAAATCAATGCCTTGGCAACTTCCTTAAGAACAACAGAAGAGGTTGTCCAGGCCTTCCTTCTATTGTAAAATTCGTTATGGGATATGGGTGCACCGTGCAACCCAACTAGACAATTGGACTATAAGTGTTTACGTTGCTTGAAGAAGAAGCCAACATTTGATTGTGAATAAGAAAATTCTACCCTTGGCATGGAGGTAATATGGAAATTCCCTTTTTGCCCCAAAGTCATTTTATTCGAAATACCTTGCTGAATGATATTAACATATATTATGCGTATGATCTAGTTAAATGATCTCAAGATATGTACCCTAGACTATAGAATTCCTGGTCTTTATGTTCATGACGACAGAAAACAAATTCATCTACGAAAACATCACTGGTTCTATAAACTTGTTTTCCTCGTCCATTTGAATGAGGAAGAAGGAAGACTTAGAGAGTACTTGACAAAGATATATAAATTTTTGCATACCACATAAACATAAGATAACTTCCCGAACTTGCACTATGTGCACAGGGATAAAATCAAACTAATATGACAAAAATCCCCATTATGTTTTCTAACTATTTGTCGTACCTGGAATTTGCTCAAATTCTTTTGGAACATTGATAGGGATGAACTACGTAATCTGGCCGCCATGTCTGATTTGGATTTGGGATATGATTTCTCAATTTTTCTAACCAGTTACCATGCCATAGGAGGTGAGCCTCTAAATCCCACAAACTAGGGGAATCTATCGATCTTAGTATTGAACCTAATAGAAATATATTAACCAAAGGTGGCCTTGTGAAATAAATGATCAAGGTCTCTGATTTTCTAATTAGATTTGGTAACACAAGAAGAGGTGGAATGGAGATGTGATAGTGAGGAATTGAATAAAAATCCAAATTTCCTTAAAGCTATGTCTTAGGGCAAAGATGCAAGACAGCAGAAATCCGTCCTCCTTCAATGGGCCATCTGCGTAGGCTTACCCTGTCGCCGGGCAACCTTGTTTTTGGTGGCTGTTTGAGCCTATAACTGCCAATCTTCTTGAATGCAGGAATAGATGGGTTGACAGGCTGCCACTTGTCTTGGCACATTTTGCCTAAATTAGGTACTTCTTGGTTTGCTGGCTAACAGAATCCATCCCTCTCCCTCGATGTAGGAATTCCTGGGTTAGGGAAACTGATAAACAAATGACGTGGCAGTGGAATTTCTGGAATTCTAGTCGCGAAAGGCAACAACATTTTCGGGAATTTTTTTTTTTTTCCAAAGTTATGTTTGTATGGCATTGCCCATGAGTTAGACATGCCCATTAATCCAAAACATCATTTGTCTCTTGATCATTTTGTATGGAATTTCTAGTTTTTGTTGATGTCTTAGCTTCTCTATATCAGACAGGTTAAATTTGTGATAGAAAAGGTCTTGACCCCGTATTGGTCTCGCCAATGCAGGTGCTGCATATTTGATTCTAGATGGTTTCCAATGTTAGTAGGCACATAGCATATCATAATTCATCATATCTGGTCCATGATACGAAGTTCTTTACCGACCTCCCTTGGCTGCAGGTTTTTTCCCGTGAGTGCATACATATTACTGCCACATTTTAGTATCTTACCGATCTCATTGCGAAATAGTAACAGGTATCAACCTTACGATAACAAATACTGGTATGGGTCTGAAACCAGCTGTTCAAAGTTCTAGTTCGAAAGATCGATAAGCTGGTGAATGCAAATTCTTACAACACAATTATCTCTCTTTCATTACATTTCTGGGATACTTAATGCAGGGCAATACAAGTTAAGAGAGCTATTCATTGATTTGAAAAGGCATGACGGCTGAAGGGGATCGGATTGATTATCAAGTAGTGTGTTCGATCGGTCACAAATGACGAATTTATGCAAGAGCTTTTCCTGAATACCCGAAGTCATGTTAGTTTGGAACCTTGTTTTCAAATCTATGCCTGAGCTTTTCCTGCATGCTTGTCAGCTCTTGTTTCAAATTAGCAAATCGTTGCTTATCGGGGATAAAAACAACCCGAAGCAGCTAAGCACCTGACTTGTGGAACTCCAGACGGATACGATGAACAGATTGCCGATTGACTGTTGCGGGATCGCGACGAATTTAAACGGATAAACGACACCACGGACGCTGCAATCTTCTTCACTTTAACCGCCACCGAGTCCGTTAACGTACTGGACGTACAGCTTGATTGTCCTGCCGAGGAGTTTACTGCAGCCAGCTTGTACGTTTTGAGAAAAATCTGCCTTCTCTTTCGCCGCGATCGAGTTATCCTGCCTTGATAGGGATAATAGCTGGCTGCTCTGCTCCTGCTCTGATCCAATGGCTCATAGCCGTCCGGCGGCCGTCTAAACCGCAGGGTGGTGCTCCTTACCAGGGCACTGCTCATGGTGTTATTGAGGAGAACATTATTATTAGGTGAAGCAAGATGATGATTCGTATATACATTTATATGCGTAGCTAATAGAACTATTTGTTTTTCCCATGGCGGGCGCACGCTATTAGTTATTACAGTATTAAACAGCAACCAAAAACTACCAAGAGATGAGTTCTATTTTTGCAGAAAATCTTCTTTGCGGACCATTCTATAAAGAAAGCTTTACGGAGGCCAATCGCGCTCGTCCGAAGTGTTTTTGGACGGTCTGGATTGAAAATTAATTGTGACCGGTCAAAATTGAAAATAAATCTCAGTCATTGATTGCACGAATGTATGACTGAGATTGCGCCGCTGCGTGAACAAGTTTCTCTCTCTATTTTGTCATTCTTTCTTTCTTTTTCTTTTTTTGAAAGGGAGTTCTATTTTGTTTGCAGACTAAAAAAGAGGGTAAATGTTACTGGCTTTGCGTGTGGCCCATCCCGGGCGCCCACTTCATTGATTAGATCCGTTCTTGTTGTAGGACTTGTTCTTGTAGCTACTAATGTACTAATAAATAAAAAAATGCAATTTAATCGAATATCAGTTAGTAGTTGATTTAAGTATTCAATTCTCGCTCTAAAATTTTAGAGTGTTTTTAAGCTAGAAAAGTGCTTCATGCTGTGTTTGAATGAATTTCTGAGAATTTTTGAGTTTGATTTTTGAGGTAACGAGTGGAGAGATAAATTAGGGTAATGATAAAAGATAAGGGTAATGAATGGAGAGAGATATAGAGAGAAATGAGAATAATGATTAGAGAGAAATGAGAGTAATGATTGAAAGTATGAGTAATAAATATTTGTTGAGTTAGAATTTTATTTCCAAAAAGCAAACCGAACAAGGCATCAATCAAATTCTTGTCAGTAAAGGATTGTGGGGGGGGGGGGGGGGGGGGGGTCC
>JAOTQK010000019.1:7999050-8025677 GCA_025642025.1 Rhododendron ferrugineum
GTTGGCGAAAAGTCCCCCTCCCTGGTCCACAGACGGGTTCGAAATTAAGCCATTTGGCACCACCGGAAATTTGCACATATAAGTGTATCTCCGGGGCCTCGAACCTGGGCCTGCGTCACATTGTGCTTTCATTCGCATAATTTTGTTTTCTAATCTAGTTTTGTTTTTAATTTTTCAAATAATTTTTAAGTTAATTGTTTAATGCTCGGAGCCGTCTCAATTGAAAAGTAATAGCTTTTCTAAAGTTTCATAATAATACTCTTCCGTTCCAAAATAATTGTCTCTGTGGTGCTATTCAAACTTCTTCCGAAAAACCCATGAATATTGTTTATTTATAATACTTTTAAGGATTTTAAAATCTTTGTATAGTAAAATTATGAGAACTCTATCAAACAAATATTCATGTTCCATATAAAAAAGGTTTTAAACTAGTAATTATAAATATTCAATGGTGAAATTGAGACCATTATTTTGGGAGAGGAATTGCTAAGATCTAAAATAAGACAATTTAAAATTCTAGTACTAGTAGTATTTTTCAAAGGCTAAGTTCTGCTTAGGGCCGTAAACGAATCGAATCGAGCCGAATTCTGTTAAGTTCGGCTCGGGTTCGTTAAAGTACTAGTCTGGTTCGAGTTCGGTTCGAGCCTGAACAACCTAGCTCAAATTCGGCTCGTTAAAATTTTTCAAGGCTCGGGTTCAGCTCGGTTGGGTTCGTTAAGGTACTAATTTGGCTCGAGTTCGGCTCGGGTTTGATTCAAACCTGAACATCTTTGCTCAAGTTTGACTCGTTAAACTCAAACGAATCGAGCTGAGCAGAATCTAAGCTCGTCAAGACTCGAATTTGGTTCAGCTCGGCTCATTAAACTCAAGCGAACCCAAACTCTCTCATTGATCGTATAGAATTTGGGAAAAAAAAAGTATTGAATTGTATATTTAACCTTAAAATTTTTTAAATTTACAAATAGACCCCTATTGAATTATTAATTAAATTTAAGTATAGGTTCACGAGCCTGACCGAGCCAAATACCGTTAAGCTCAGGTTCGACCCATTTACGGAATGAGCCTAGAATTGAGGTTTAGGTGTTCGTTTAGCAAACGAATCGAACGAGCTCTTACCGAACCGAGTCTTGAATAGTTCGCAAACAGCTCAGTTTATTTACAGCCCTACTAAGGTTTTTGGGGTTTTTTTTTGTTTTGTCTTTGTTCAATTTTTTTTTTACATTTATTAGTTTTGCACCTAATTTTTTTGAATTATTGATTAATCTTGAAAAAAGAGTCGAAAAAGTAAAACTTTATGAATTTTATCCAAATATTTTTTAAAAATATCCAAGAAAAACCAAAAAGCCGTTCAAAAGCGTTAATAGGGAAATCACCCCCTCCTATGTTCGCATCAGATCTCTCTCTCTCTCTTCTCTCTCCAGTGCCAAAATTCGAAGACCGGGAATATTTTAGAGAGAGAAAGAGAGAGGGTTGAATTCTACAGTACTCCCCCCTCCCCCTTCCGAGAATCCAAGGGTTTCCGCTCTACGAAACCCTAGTTTCCATGTTCAGTGCGTAATAACAGATCGTGAATTCAAAGAACTCGACATCAATGGCGGAACTAGGGCAACAACAAACGGTGGAGTTCTCCACTCTGGTGGGTCGAGCGGCAGAGGAATCGTACCTCTCTCTTAAGGAACTGGTGGACAAGTCCAGGTCCACCGAGCAGTCCGATTCGGAGAAAAAGATCAGCATCCTCAAGTTCCTGTGCAAGACTCAGCAGCGCATGCTCCGGCTCAATGTTCTCGCAAAGTGGTGCCAGCAGGTGAAAAAACGATGCGCTTATTTTTCGTCTAGTTTTAGTTTTCTATACTTACGCGTAAGCTTGTGAAGCGGCTGTAGGGATTAGACCGGGGTTTTTGCAAGCTGGCCCGGGACAACTGTGTTGCAAAAAAACGATTTCTTGAGAATTAACTTGTTATATTTTGATGAAGTTCCTTGAAGTTGCTCTTGCTCTTTTTTTTTTTTTTTTTTCTGTTCGTTTCATATCGCGAATTCCTCTTCGAAAATTGCCTGATAAGCTATTGAGTAGGGGCCGAATTAAAAAAAGAAGCTACTGTATAGGGGTGATGAACGAGCCAAGCAGCTGGTTGATCAAGCTTGGTTTAACCAAGCCGAACCCGAGTAGCTTGAATTTTTAATAGTTTTTCATGAGTTGAATGAGCGGAGTAGTAACTTGTTCGAGTTTGGTTTGAAATTTCATCTAGCTTCAAGAAATGTTAGAGTTTGGTTTGTCTTTGTAACAAACTGATACTAATCTTGAACGAGCTCCTAACATATGAATACGAGCTTGAACTCGAGTAGCTTGGTTTGTTTAGCGGCCCCACTAGTGAGTGTGGCAAGCAGCATTAAAACTCAAGAATTCCGTAGTTTTTTCATTCTGTTATGTTTTCATGGGACCCCAAGTGGAGAAGAATGTTCTTTGTCTCAAATTTTCTGAGCTTGTTGATAAATAGAAAAAAGCACAAACACACGTGTAATTCTTCTTATTTTTTGTTCATGGATACGTGCAATTCTGGTGGAACTGCTAAAAGTTTTTTTCCTGGTTGCTACATGGTTTGTACTTTGTACATCATTCTATTTCTTGGTGTTGGTAATATGTTGCAATTGGCTGCTGTTGTTTCCTATCTATTGTACCTATGAGCTCTTCTCTTCTTTTTCTGGGTATTAGGAAGGTTAGTTATGCTGCTTTTCTTGGTTTTGTTGTGAAGAGTTTGCCAGGAGATTTTTTACTTTTGCTCTTACAGCTGGATCCTTATGCATGGGATTATATATGTACTCGCATTTATTCTTTTACTAGTGCAAAAGATAACTTATGTATAGGAGGATACCATGGAGAAATCTTCTCTTGCCTTGACAATACAAAATAAGATTGGCAGTAGTGGAAGGTTGAGCTATGGAGGTCTAGTGGCGGTGGTGGGTGCAAAGAGGAAAGTAGAAGGAGAAAGGAGGTGGGAATATTAAGGAATTAGTTTCTATACATTTTCTGTTGGTGTCTTTAGACGGCGACGGAGGAGTAACATGTTGAAAACCATCAGAGATATGCAGAGAGTCTGAACATTACTGGCACTGTTCTTCAGAAAGCTATCTGGCTTCTTCTCCGAATGCATTCCCTCCGTTCACTTCTGCCTTAGTTCCATTTGGAAAGAAATTACTGTCATATCTCAAATACAGATTCTTACTGGTGTGGTAACTTCCTCAGCAGGCTTCTCTTCAGTTTGAATTATAATGCCAACAGTATTCTGTTCTTTTGGTCATCAACATCTGCTTGATTTTGATTTAGGTTAATTTTCTGAACTAATACGCTTATACTTATTGGTGACTGAGTTTGTAAGTTTTTTTTGCTTAGATTCTTGCGCTGGAAGCAACAGCTTTCTCTTGTTACTTGCGCTAATTTGTGGAAATCATTTCCACATTTATAACTATGTATTGTCTCGTAAGTCCCTATGTGTCGATCTGCAGGTTCCCTTAATACAACATAGCCAACAACTTGCATCAACTTTGTCAAATCATGATATGTGCTTCACTCAAGCAGCAGATTCCCTTTTCTTCATGCATGAATCGCTCCAGCAAGCTCGCGCTCCTAGCTATGATGTTCCCTCTGCCATTGAAGTCCTCCTTACAGGAAATTACCAGCGTTTACCAAAATGTGTAGAAGGCATTGGTATTCAGAGCACATTAACGGTAGATCAGCAGAAGCCAGCTTTGAAGAAGTTAGACGCACTTGTGAGGTCAAAGTTACTAGAAGTTACACTTCCCAAAGAAATTTCTGAAGTCAAAGTTTCTGATGGCACTGCCATACTTCGTGTGGATGGGGAATTTAAGGTTTTAGTTACTCTTGGATATCGAGGGCATCTAACAATGTGGAGGATACTGCATTTGGAGCTGCTTGTTGGTGAGAGAAGTGGGCTTATGAAGTTGGAAGAATCGCGAAGACATGTTCTTGGAGATGACTTAGAGCGTAGAATGGCAGCTGCGGAAAATCCGTTTATTAGTTTATACTCTGTTCTCCACGAGCTTTGCATTGCGCTTGTTATGGACACTGTCACAAGACAAGTGCAATCACTTCGACAAGGCCGATGGAAAGATGCCATTCGATTTGAGCTTGTATCTGATGGTGGAGTGGGACAAGGTGGGAGTGCTGGTACCACACAAACGAGTCAAGATGGTGAAACCGATTCGGCTGGTCTACGAACTCCTGGACTAAAAATTCTATACTGGTTAGATTTTGACAGAACTTCTGGCACATCTGACTCTGGATCATGCCCATTTTTGAAAATTGAACCGGGACCAGATCTGCAGATAAAGTGTCTTCATAGCTCATTTGTCATAGATCCTTTAACTGGCAAGGAGGCAGAATTTTCCCTTGACCAGAGTTGTATTGATGTTGAGAAATTGCTGCTAAGGGCTATATGTTGCTATAGATATACTCGTTTGCTTGAAATCTACAAAGAGCTGGTGAAAAATGCTGAGATCTGTCGGACTGCAGGTGACGTTCTTCTTCAGTGCCATCCAGATGAATCTGATGTCGGCTATAAAAAGGTTGGTTGAATGTACACGTCTAATGTGATTTGGTCTTTTATTTGCAGCATTGTTGTTATACATGGTGCCGCTGCCAAGTTACTCATCTTCCACAAAATTGGCTTTCATTTCAAAACTCTCAGAACATCTAACTCCATATTCAGATCATCTAACTCCATATTCAGATCATCTAACTCCATATTCAGATCTACGAAATTTGTTTTCTGTTTTTTTGTTTTGGTTTGGGTATGTTCACATTGCAAGCTTGTAAGGGAAGAACAAATCATCAGGATCGTCTAAAAAGATGACCAGAAGAAAGAGAAATTGTGGGGTGAATGAAGTGAGGTTGAGGTTGAACGGATGGCAAAGAATCTAGTGTTGTAGACGTCAAGAGTCAAGGCTGCCCAATAAGGAACAGTAGAACATGATTGTGTAGTTCTGCAAAAAATTGGTTGGAATAGGGTTAAGTATAATGCTTCAACTGTTTTGTGAGTTTCATACAAAACATTTTAGTTGAGTCTACAGTTATTTCGGATAGCACCTCTCATTGTAATTGCTAGAATAACGCTTACGTGTGGAAGTTATAGTCCTAGGAGCAGGAATAACTGAATAGAATATATACTCATGTCAAATCCTATCTTTTGTGTTTGTTGACCATACGTCTTTATAGCTATTGAGTTCAAGAAGTCATACCAGGATCTATGCTTCAAGTTCTATTAATCAGTTTGGTCAATTCCATTGGTGTATTTTTCCAAATGCCAGTGCTCTGTTCTCAATTGAAGGCAATTAGTAATAGCAAGTGTCTATTTTGTGAGTTTGTGGTGCTTGTAGTTAAATGCAGAAGAAAGACAGTGTTGGTAAACCATAGACATTGTCATTGTGGAGTATCTTGCTAGGCATTAACTATTTAGCCTTGTAACCTTCATCACAGGCCAACGTGGGACATATATTGTCAATGCTAATCCTGGCCTCTGATGTTGGGTGGCCTCGCCCTATAGTTAGTTAGTTAATGTCACTTACAGTAGTGAGAGAATGATTCTAATTGTTGGACGTTTTTTTTTTTGTTCATTTAATTGGAGTGTCTCCCTGCCTGCATAATTTGGATGTGGATCCAGCTTAGAGGCAATATTGAATTAGCCATTGCTCGGTGTTCAAAGCTGTAATACTGAACCCAAGCTGGCTGGTTCTGGTGCTTTTCAGCTTACTTTCTATTTTCTTTCTGAATATCACTTTCATGACTGTCAATAAAATCTTACACAATTTCATTTAGTGGTATTGCTTAATTGTCTTTTTATTTTGACTTTTGACCAATAACTTCTTGTGCAATTTTAATGCATTTGCCTTTTAGCTGAAGTTTATGAATAACTTGCTCTTCTGTGCTGAATTTCTGTCTTCAGAAGGATAACAAATCAAATGCCAAGGAATGTGAAGGGCAGGAAGTATTACATGTTCGTGCCTATGGCTCCTCATTTTTCACCCTGGGGATAAATATAAGGTTTTCCTTTCTAACTGTGCCAGTTAACTGCATCAAATTTGTAATGCTTACAAAGACTTGTTCCATTTGCAAACTATATTTTAGTCTTCATATTTGACTGTATGTCACTGATTGCTAAGCGCTACTAGATGAGTGCACGTTCTTGACACTTTCTTTAGTTTTATTAAATGTCTTTTTTTTAATTTTATAATTGATTGTTGAAAGAAGAATCCTTCTGGTATGTCAATTTGCCAATATAAGGAATGTAGACTCAGATAAAGTTTATTGTTTGTCATTTTTCTTGCTTCGGTTTCTTTGCAATTGCTGCATAGAACAGGGCTGGGTGGCACCAATTTGGGGGCATCGTTCCAAGGCATAACGTCCCTTGAATACCTCGAATTTCAGAGGTATAGGACAGGGGGCTAATATTTCAGAGGTAAAACTCGAGAGATGCCACTTTGTGCGTATACTGTCAAAGTTCGGTCTGTCTCTAGTCATCCCCTGCCCTACCTTCATCAATTGGGGCTTACATGGGTATTGCTAGTGTTGTAACTATGACGTACACGTCAGGTTCATCGCGTATATTTTTGTTAATCCTAAGCACATAGAATCTTCCTACATGGTCACACTAATTGAGGGCAAGAGCGCATTTCCAAAAACGTCTGACAAATTTTGGTTAGAGGTTCACCACAGTCATGTTAGGGAGTTTGACTAGGAGTGTTAAGGCTCTAAGCAGCGTCGGTCTCAACATTTCTCACTCTTTCTCCCAAAATGTTTAGCTAAAACTGAAACATGTATATTGACGATTCCATTGAACCTACTACTGTCGATCGTTCAGCCATCAACTAACTCGTGCACAATTGATCGTATTAAGCATTGTCTGTTTGATGTATCCTGAACTCTTCTTCAGACACCAAGAATACCCTATGTAAATAATGCTGATTGGAATAGACTACTGAGAATTTTCTATGGTGAATGGCTACTATTTTTATTGATTTTCAGTTGAGATAGTGTTTGTTTTTTACCTGTAGGAATGGGCGTTTTCTTCTCCACTCGTCGAATAACATTATTACTCCTTCGGCAGTGGTAGAATGTGAAGAAGCCCTGAACCAGGGTAGTATGATTGCTGCTGAAGTTTTTATAAGATTGAGAAGCAGTAGTATTTTGCACTTATTTGCATGTATTGGCAGGTTTATAGGCCTGGAGGTAATCACTTTTATCTTCTTATTCTCTCTCTCTCTCTCTCTCTCTCTCTCTCTCTCTCAAGAGTCTGGACTTTGAGATGAGAGTTTTTAGGCATTTCACTCTGTGATTTTGACCCTGGTAGTTGATCTTGTTGTGATAGGCATGATAAAGTCGACACTGTCACATGATTGTCCACTTGCCTCGTATCACTGTCTGGACCTTTTGATGCTTGCAGGTTTATGAACATGGCTTTGCTGCAGTGAAGGTTCCCAAGAACATTTTGGATGGTCAAA
Source organism: Rhododendron ferrugineum (assembly GCA_025642025.1). Lineage (NCBI taxonomy): Eukaryota > Viridiplantae > Streptophyta > Magnoliopsida > Ericales > Ericaceae > Rhododendron > Rhododendron ferrugineum. The sequence goes on from JAOTQK010000019.1 coordinate 8,006,563, forward strand.
ATTCGTTGCTGATGGGATTTCCATATTCTGGGAGCTCGTATTTTTTGCTAATGCAGCTTGATAAGGATTTTAAACCCCTCTTCAAATTGCTTGAGACTCAGGCTGATCCATCAGGAAAAGATCATTCTTCTTGTGACTTGCACAATTTTATCCGCTCAAAGAATGTTGACATTGGTCTGATTCAGATGCATGAAGATGAAGTCAACCTGAGCCTTCTTGACTTTGGAAAACTGCTTTCACTTTCACCTAATTCTATTGGTGCTAATCAGACTTCTGGACAAGGTCTTCTCTCTGAGATCACCCTAGAAGGTTCTATGCTTGGTTCGGGAAATCTTCCATCAAGTTTCTCTTCTATCGTTGACGAGGTATTTGAGCTTGAGAGAGGGTCATCTGCCCCTTTTTCTATTCAGGGCCCCTCTTCATCATTCAATACATCTGTTGCTTTGCCTCTCGGCTCTGGTCCGGTGAATTTTCGAAGTATAAAAGGTGGAACCTCAGCACACATCAGCAATGTTCCTAAAGTTACTAGTGGATCTCCCCATTATAGTGGAGCCATTTATTCTTCAAGCAATTTGAAGGGCATCATTCAGACTCTTCCTGTCAGTTCACCATCTTCCGGTCCAGCAAGGGGTGCAACTTTGAAAAAACTATCTGCTTCCAAGTCTGATCAGGATCTATCTAAAATTAGATCTGCACATTCTGCTGATTCTTCTGCCACAATTGATGAAGATCAGCTGAATGCTTCTGGAAATAGGTCATCTCGATTATTATCCCCATCAAGACTGACTGGCCCCCGAGTATCTGCACCAATTGCAAAACCTATTGGGCCCATAAACTCAACAACTGCGACTGTGGATGGATCATTTAAAGTTTCTGGATCTAGCTCCTGGGCTACAACTACCGAATGTAAGTTGCTTGGTCATAGGTTATCTGCATTTGCCTCAATTTATAAATTTGCATTAAACCATATCTTTTTGAGTTAATGAATGTTCTGAGAAATTCCCTCATTTCAGCCGAAAGACCAGATCTTGCTGTTAGTCCTACCTCAAGTCTCGATGCTGTCAAAAGGTCACGAAAGCGTACTGTGTCAGATATGTTGAACTTGATTCCATCTCTTCTGGAGGATTATTCTGGTTTTTGTAAGAGGAGGAAAATCACAGAATCGGGATTCAAGCAACAGATTTCACCACATGCACTCTTTACATCGGAGATGGTTGGCAAACCTGAAGGTTACAGCTATGCAAGTCTAATTGCTGAAGCAAATAAAGGAAATGCACCCTCTAGCATATATGTATCAGCCCTTCTTCATGTTATTAGGCACTGCTCACTTTGTATCAAGCATGCCCGACTAACTAGTCAGATGGATGCACTTGACATTCCTTATGTTGAAGAAGTAGGTCTAAGAAATGCATCCTCAAACTTATGGTTTCGGCTCCCATTTGCAAGAGGTGATACATGGCAACATATATGCTTGCGACTTGGTCGACCTGGAAGCATGTGTTGGGACGTTAAAATAAATGACCAGCACTTCAGGGACTTGTGGGAACTTCAGAAGGGGAGCAATACTACTCCATGGGGTTCTGGAGTTCGTATTGCCAATACGTCTGACGTGGATTCTCACATCCGTTATGATCCGGAAGGTGTGGTTTTGAGTTATCATTCTGTGGAGGCAGATAGCATAAAGAAGTTAGTTGCAGATATCCAGCGGCTCTCTAATGCTAGAATGTTTGCACTTGGAATGCGGAAACTGCTTGGGGTAAGACCCGATGATAAAGGGGAAGAAGGCGGTGCAAACTCTGACGGTAAAGCCCCACCTAGTGTTAAGGGTGCAGTAGAGACAACTGATAGATTTTCAGAACACATGAGGAGGGTTTTCCGCATTGAGGCTGTTGGGCTTATGAGTTTGTGGTTTAGCTTTGGTTCAGTTGGTTCAGGGGTCCTTGCTCGTTTTGTTGTAGAGTGGGAGTCTAGTAAAGAGGGCTGCACAATGCATGTTTCTCCTGACCAACTTTGGCCTCATACCAAGGTTCTCTCTCTCTCTGGTCCATTTTTTACTTTCCTTACTGGTTTTTTGTTTGACATTGTGTTCTTGTTCTCGGCTTTCGAATGTTTCCTCTCAAGGAATTGACCTGTAAATTGTGATACCTTGAATATTCCTTGTCTTTTTCTTTATCCTTTTCGTTCTCTGCCTTTTTTTTTTTTGAATTGCTAGTGTTACTACTGGATATACGCGCTGCAGTGTTGTTTTAGGGTAAGGTTGAACTTTTGATCGGCTTTGCATTCGCCACATGTTAAGACTAGAGGTGGCAAATGGGTGAGTTTGGGCGGGTTGAAACGGGTTGTGGGAACATGGGCGGGTTGAATACGGGTCAATATTAGACTGGTTGAAATAGGTTGGGTCAAAAACGGGTCTGGTCCACCTGACCCGTTTTCCTTTCTTTTCTTCCCGTCATACATATAGCATATTGTATGTATGAGATACTGCTACATTAACATATTATATATTGTGCAAAATATTTATATTACTAAGCTTCCTCGTCTATTGGGATCATGAAAAAAAAAAAAAACTTGTCTATTTAAAATTTTAGATACTCTTTTTCTGTTCATGAAAAATCCTAACTTCGCCTCAATGTCCCACCAAAATTAATGTATTTATCTTGAAGGGGGAAAAAACGACTTCAATGACACAGCAATAACATTTTTTTCCATTAAGAGAGATCAACACATATTTTCCTCATAGAAAATCCATTTCAGTCACTATTTGAATTGGTGAAATGTGAATTGGTCGATTCACCGTTGAATTCAGGCTAAGTTCCGCTACGAGATTTTTGGGTTTTTTTTCATTATCCTTATTTGAAATTTTTTCGCATTTGCTCGTTTTGAGACACTTTTTACCCCTATTGATTCGTTTCGACGAGAAAAATCAAAAAAACAACTTTTTTTGTACTTTTACCCTAATATTTTTTGTAATATCCAAGATAAAGCCCCAAAAGTTGGCTTCTTGGGTTTTATCTTGAATATTTTTAAAAATATTTGGGTAAAAGTCATAAATTTTTTTTTTTCCGCGTTTGTCATGTCAAGAAGAAGAAAAAGAAAGTCCCACAAAGGAGGACAATGGGACACCAAGGTACCTTAGCCGAACTTGGCCTTATAATTACTACGTATGTCTTATTACAGTCGAAGGAATCTGATTGAAATGGAGAGAGAGAGTTCGGCCTTATAATTACTACGTATATCTTATTACAGTCGAGAGAGTTCGGCCTTATAATTACTACGTATATCTTATTACAGTCGAAGGAATCTGATTGAGAGAGAGAGAGAGAGAGAGAGAGAGAGAGAGAGAGAGAGTTTGGCCTTATAATTACTACGTATATCTTATTACAGTCGAAGGAATCTGATTGTGAGAGAGAGAGAGAGAGAGAGAGAGGAATCTGATTGAATAATGACTATTGAATACCGAATTTGGTCTGGTACAGGAGGCGAGAATTTTAGCTTAACAGTAGCTATTAGTTGTGTAGGGAATGAGTCTTTTAATTCCAGCCCATATTGAACCCATTTTAACCCAATTAAACCCATGGAAATATGGGTTAATATGGGTTCAACCCATTATTTTATATGGGCAGGTTGGGTTATAAGTAGGCTGATTTGGGCGGGTTAAAAAATGTGTTGGGATTGCCACCTCTAGTTAAAGACTGTTGCAGTTTACACTGCATATTTGTCTTTTTTTCTAAAACTTCTAGTCAAAGTGAACGTTAATTTTGGCCAGCACGTTGCCATCACATTGCCTCATCCTAAAGATTGTTTTTTTGCTGCAAACAAATGAAGACTTCGACTCCCCATCCTTTCTCTGTCTTTGTAGTTAAAAGCTTCTTATTCGAGCTTGGTCTTCATTCGAATCAATTGAAAACTTAGTTCTGCTTTTACAGATATGTTGCACTTTCTTTCTGCCCCTTGCACTAGATGTTAACATTACATGTTTATGTTCCCTACAGTTTCTTGAAGACTTTATAAACGGCGCTGAAGTTGCATCCCTTCTGGATTGCATTCGTCTCACTGCTGGCCCCTTGCATGCTCTGGCAGGAGCAACTCGGCCCGCACGGGCAGGTTCCGCTTCAGGGATTCCTGGTGTCACAACACCAATCTCTGTTGGTGGGAAACAGAGTGGGTACCCACAACACCAGAGCCAATTGCAAAGTAATTCAACTACAAATGGTAGTCAGGTGCCAACTGCCATTGGAGGGAATCCTATACAATCCACCGCTGCCGCCTCTCTTGGGAATCACAATCTTCATGGGGCCGTAATGCTGGCTGCTGCTGGGCGGGGGGGCCCTGGCATTGTTCCTAGCTCACTGTTGCCCATAGATGTCTCTGTTGTACTTCGTGGACCCTATTGGATCCGTATAATATACCGCAAAAACTTTGCAGTTGACATGCGTTGCTTTGCTGGAGACCAGGTCTGGTTGCAACCAGCAACACCCCCTAAGGTGGGTCACTCAATGGGAGGCTCATTACCATGCCCACAGTTTCGACCTTTCATTATGGAGCACGTTGCTCAGGAATTAAATGGTTTGGAGCCTAATTTTGCTGGTGGTCAACCGACAGTTGGGATGCCGAATCCAAATAGTCCGAATCCAAGTTCGGTGCAGCTGTCAACTTCCGGTGTAAACAGAGTCAACCTCTCAAATCCAGGCGGAATTCCTAGAGCAGGAAATCAAGTCTCTGGTCCTAACCGTATGGGGAATGCTCTTTCGGCATCCCCAAATTTATCAGTTGTGAGTGCAGGCTTGCCTATTCGTAGATCACCAGGTGCAGGTGTCCCTGCTCATGTGAGAGGGGAGTTGAATACGGCAATTATTGGACTTGGGGATGATGGAGGATATGGTGGTGGATGGGTTCCTCTTGTTGCACTTAAGAAAGTTCTTAGAGGAATTCTCAAGTACCTTGGAGTGCTTTGGCTATTTGCGCAATTACCTGATCTCTTGAAAGAGATCCTAGGGTCAATTTTGAAGGACACTGAAGGTGCACTGTTAAATTTGGACCAGGAACAGCCAGCCCTGCGATTCTTTGTGGGGTAAGAATATTAAGTTTTGGTTTATTCTCACTGTCTTGGAACTCTCATTTTCTTCTTGTCCTTGGATTTACGTTTATTCTCGGCATATTTAGCCTTTCTTTTCCACGTCTTTTCTTTGATGAGGCTTTGTATCCTCTAGTTGTTCGCTTTTCAACACCTTTCAGCTTTATTTTATTTTCTCCTTGGAGTATTTGTTCTAACAGCTTGTGTGATCATTTATGTTTTGAAACTGATGATGTACTACTTGATTTACGTACCAGAAGTAACATTTTTTGTTGGCCTATTTTGTGTGACTCTGAAACCTTAATAAAACTGGGGGTAAAATCTCTGATTGTTCATCATGTTTTTCGGTAAGTAAATTGGGGCAATTTCTAATGAATTAGGTTTGTAGTCTCTGGATTATCTTACATAACAACATTTACAAGAATTACTGAAAGTGGGAAAAAGCCAACAGCCTTATCGCGTTTGTTTGTCTTTATATTTATGCTGTCTGCTTGGTTCTCGTTTATTTCCCATAATTTTGCGCTTCCCTATTATGTCTCCAATTTCATAAGGATTAAGGTAAAAGTTCTCTTCCTGCAGAGGTTATGTATTTGCTGTAAGTGTCCACAGAGTCCAACTTCTTCTCCAAGTCCTCAGTGTGAAGCGCTTCCATCATTCGCAGCAACAGCAGCAAAACACAGCCGTTGCTCAAGAGGAGTTAACGCAATCCGAAATAAGCGAGATATGCGATTATTTCAGTCGGCGTGTCGCATCAGAACCCTACGACGCTTCACGTGTTGCATCATTCATTACCCTTCTTACTTTACCAATTTCCGTTTTACGCGAGTTCTTGAAACTCATAGCATGGAAAAAGGGATTAGCTCAGTCGCAAGGCGGAGATACTGCCCCTGCCCAAAAACCCCGCATCGAACTGTGTCTTGAAAATCATGCTGGATTGAATGTCGACGGCAACTCTGAGAATTTATCCGCAACAAAAAGCAATATTCATTTCAACAAGCCACACAACTCGGTTGATTTTGCACTCACTGTGGTTCTGGATCCTACCCACATACCCCACATAAATGCTGCCGGCGGAGCTGCTTGGTTGCCCTACTGTGTTTCTGTGAGGTTGAGATATTCATTTGGCGAAAATCCAAATGTGTCTTTTCTTGGGATGGAAGGAAGCCATGGAGGCCGAGCTTGCTGGTTGCAGGTTGATGATTGGGAGAAGTGTAAACAAAAGGTTGGTACAACTGTGGGAATGAATTTAACTGCGGGGGATATTAGTCAGGGAAGGTTGAGAATAGTCGCGGATAGTGTGCAGAGAACCTTGCATTTCTGCCTTCAAGGATTGAGGGATGGCAGTGGGGTTACTACAAGTTCTGGAGCATCATAGTGAGTAAGTTGATTCATTCTTGGCATTATAGTTGGCATTTTTTATTTTTTGGTTTTGGGAAATTAGTACTCTCTCGTACATTCATCAGTTACGTCACTTCATACTGTCTATGTTTTTTTTTCCGGCTTCATACTGTCTATGTTTCTCTTTCTGTAGCTTTTATATTTTTCTGTTTTTTTTTAATTGTTTCTGGTTGCAGGAGAAATTTATGGGGATGGAAAATGGTAAGGGAAACCTTTACTTTTATGTCCATGACTGAGAAAGGGCTGGGAACGATTGGACAAGCCAGGTTTACAAGGGAGTAGATATCGTACCTGTGGTCTAATATTACTTGCGTATTGTTAGTTGGCTACTCTAGGACTGGGGAAACTTGTTGTACAATTGTTTTGAGAAAGGCTGTTTAGTGCTTGTCGAATTTCTAAGATGGTGGTTTTGCTTGTACAGTTCACTCTACTGATTAATCCCAATTTTGTACAGAATTTGTTTAGCAGCTATCAAGGATAAATTACCTCACATAACTTTTGATTTTACCTTGGAGTTTTTATTAGTTCATTTGTAGGATATACTGGATTCCTCAACAGAACTTCAATGGTTTTATGTTATAACCACATCAGGAGCTTTTTCGAGTGAAGCTTCCTTCAGCTCCGATTAACATTTTAAGTACGAGTACTTTCCTATTGTCGTTCATGTGGTGTTTCTCATTAAGCTGCATGCTTCTACGTTTGGTAGTTGAAGGAAGAAATGTTTCCCTCATTTAGCTGGTGTAGCTCTAGTTTTTTGTTTCACATGATGTAGCTAGAATACTTGTTCTTGTTTTGACACATAGTTGTATATTTGGTCGCCGCCGATGGATATTTGGTTTCTGTGTGAAAAGGAACAAGACAGGATATTCGGGTTTTTTCCTGGAGGACATTTATCTATTGTGTTATTCATATATTGGTATTATCCAGTCGTTTTAGTTATATTAGAATTTATGCAGTACATACTGTTGTTAGCTATCTTTATTTGTACTAAAGGACTACTCAGATATTGTTTTAGATAGTTTACGAAATGCAATTGGTTTCTTTCGAGTATTGGTTGTGGATGACTTTACAAATTACAACCCCTAGTTGCGGGTTTCAAGTGTTCCTTTGGCATAGATTCCTAAGGTTTTACTTCCGTTATCCTTTTTCTTTTATCGTCCTGCATCATTATGTTACTTACCTGATTGCTAGTTTCGTTTGGTTAGTTTGTGTTCTTACTATTGATCACAGTTGAAAGAGCACAGTGGCCAGTAGATTCGTGTTTACTTGTACTAAATGATCTTCAACTTGCTTGGTTTTTTCTTGTCTGATTATTGGAATTATTTCTTGCTTCCACATGTTCTTGGACCTTTGCATTATCATATCTTGGCCGTATCTTATGTCGTAAGTTCCATGTCGTAGAGGTCGAGAGATTGTCCTTCTGAATTTCAAAGTTACATTAGAATCTCGAAGATAGCCATTTGTACATAAATTTCCAGAAGGAAATGTTGATTGCTATTTTTTTGTGCATCGGTTTTTTTCTCTTTTCCCATTGTTGTCTTTGGTAGGATACTTCTGATGATCTTTCATTCATGTGTCTGATGCATTGTTCTTGAACGTATTGGCTGTTCACAAGGAGACTCGATTCATTTGAGGTTAATTTTGTCCAACATGCCTTTTACTTGAATGTGTTGGCTGTTGAATATATTTGTACAGATTACGTATATATATATTTTGTTGAAATGAGCCCTTATCAGTAATGTGGGTTGGCGTTTTTCCGAAATCCCTTCGTTGGACCTCTGGGCCAGATCTGGCCCGAGATCCGTTCTGAGACCTAACCCTACAAGGCAGGCCCAACCACGCCTAGCTGATTCTGCCACTACAAGTAAGATACATATTGAACTGGCTTAGGAGTACCTCTGGATGATATTGCTGCAAGCTTGGATTCTAGAGAGAGACTTGCTTTCGCCAAAAAGAAGAAGAAGATAAGATTAAAGCAATGTGATCATCACTTTTAATCATGTCGCTTTGTTTTCATCATGATTTAAAAGGTACAAATGTCCTTTTGGACGAAATAATAGGAAAAGCAGTCCATGTTTACTCTCTTTCCCCTGGCAGGTGTGGGTAAAAGCAAACCAATGAGAGAGAGAGAGAGACGTCACTAATTGGAGAAAGAGTGAGCTAATAAATTTTTTTTTTTTTGGGTACTTAAACCTTCAAATTCTTTCTAGTGAGGTCTCCAGCTAATGTAGTGCTTTTTCAGTTCCTCTATTTTGGTCTTTATGAGAGGTAATACAAATGCAACTTTTGTGTTTTTGCATAAAATGGTTTGGGATTCTTGACTTTTGCAGAATCAATCTAGATCAAAATTCGGTTATGCGATAAAATGCCAATCCATGGCTTTCCTGGAAAAGGACTTAAAACAAATGATATTCGCGTTCAAGTTCCTTGTAGTAAACTGCAACTTTCTTTTTCTTTACTCTCCTGTAGACAGACATAAAAATTCTACCATGAGACGGAATGCAATTAAGGAGGGCGATTCTTTCCCAGCTTTAATGGCCTTGGCTAGCAGATGGTGAGATTAGTCTCTCAAAAATTAACCTAAGTGCGCCTGAGTTAGCTCCAACTCCCTAAGTTATCCAAAAAAGGGGGGCGAATCTATACTTGAAAATGTGATCACAATTAAGATAGTCATAGTAAGGGTTTAGATCGAGGCAGCAATCGCTAATTGTTAATGAAAGGCTAATGCTTGCTCTTTTTTTTTTTGGAAAATGACAGCTCAGGACATGTTTTGATAATTAATACCCACCAAGGACATACTAAGAACATTTGTTAATGCTGAAAGTGTCCTTGGCGGGTACTAATTATCAAAACACTTCATTGGCTGTCATTTTCCTTTTTTTTCCTCACCAAAAGGCTTATAAATTAACAAATAGGAAAACGTAGCTTAAGTAAGCTTATTAGATTATCAATGGGCATCACTTTCACAATATGGCCATCCCTTGTTCTTTTGCCTTCTATTTAGGATAGCCCACACAAGTTCTATGGTTCGTGAGCCTTGCAAGTGGATGATAAAGTAGTACTTTTTTGTGGCTTGTAACAGAGAGTTTACTTGCTTCAGAACAGATAACTTGTGAACATATTTATAACAGACATGATTTAAACCATGCATGGCCACGGCAATAAATTAAGGAGGTTGAACACTCTTTACCTTAGCTCTATGCCTATGCTAAAAAAAAAAGCTAGAGAGAGAATCAAAGGTGCTTGAGAGAACACCGATCACATTATTATGAGAGAAAATTAGAGAGAGAAGATCAGGCCCGGCCCTGAGATTTTGAAGGTCCAGGCGAGATATGAAAATGGTGTCTCTCATGTTTTTATACTAAATTGGTTGTCCAACATGAGAAGCAAGACTACCTTGTAGGTTGGTGGCATGGATGCTTTGAGCATGGTTTTCGGAGTCCTAGATCACAAGTTCGAGTTTCACCGCCTTCAATTTGAACAATTTTTTCGTAGAACTTCAAAAAAGCAGCTCAAAATAATTACGCCGCCGTGAATTAAACTTCTAGGCTTAAGGGCATATATCTTACCACCCCGCTACATTCTCTTCTCTAAAAAAAGTTTGACATACAAAATATTTAACTTATTTCAATATTTTGGGGCCCAATTACAGAAGGCCCTACGCGGTCGCCTGATGGGCCTATGCCTAAGGCCGTCCCTTGAGAAGACTGACCCGTGATAATCATAGCTCTTGGAGGTCACCTGCGTGGACTCTCATGAAGTTTCTTAACTTTTACATATATGGTAGAATCTTCACAATGTGTTTTGAGGGGGAAAATTAAAAAGTACGATAAAAATAACCAAAAAAAAACTCTAATCCACATATAAATGAGTGTAAGTAACAAAATTGTGAAAAAACATTGAGAGGGGGAATGAAAAATACTAATGGAGCTAGGTCCAACTTTTTTGAGTTTTTTTTTTCTTTCTTCCCCCTTGTAAGTCCCAAATATTGTGTTAATTTGCTTAAGTTCGTCAAGCATACTGCCAACAATGCTGCTTGCATGCGTAATTTTTTTTTTAAACACGGAAGGGTAATAGAGTAATTTCACTTATCACCTCAACGGCTCGATTAGGTAATTGCTGACTAAGAAGGGGTATGAGGACCCTCTTAAACACACACACACTTAACCCAAACTCCTGATGTGGGAGCCGCTTGCATGCTTATTTACGTACACATTAACATAAAATGAGGATCCCACATAGGGTGTTAAGAAGATGTATTGTGAGAGAATGACATATCCCGTAAAATGAAAAATAAGTACTTCAAAAATAAAAATCTTAGCAAAACAGGGCCTAAGTAACAAACAATATAAACGAACTAGCTTTATAATTAAAAAAAAAAACGAACTAGCTTTGCAAAAAGTGTTTTTTTTTGCCTCTTAAATAGGAGGAGGTGTTGCTAATGCCAAAATTGTTGTGAATAAAACCATTATACCATGTGCAAGGTATAAGGCTTTTATGCACTAAAATTTTGACACTCTAATAAAATAGAAGGTTGTTTGTCCTACGTGATACCTTTGTCCTATGTGGCACCCATCTATCTAATAAACAAAAGGGTGTGAGGACCATACAAACACAAGTTGAAAGATGGGTTGAGATTCATTTGATCCAAAGGCTGATGTGTGCTCTCCAATTCTCTTATGAAAACACCCACACTCTTACAAAAATGTCATCGGTTCTTTTTACCCATTGCTCGGCTTCTAACATTGGCATTAAAAAACAAAAATATATTACAAAAATGCCCATGCCTACGACACTACCGGTGTGCGTAGTACCGTAGGCACGGACAAACACTAATATATATATATATATATATATATATATATATATACCGACAGATGTATGCAGTCGGTGCGTATCTATTTCTGAGAGGAAAAGAAAAAGGGCAAAAAAGAACACAAAAACGCGCCATCTGAAAAGAGCACGGGGACATCACTCTTGTGTCATCATTTCTTTTCTTTTCTAAACTCAGATGTTTATGTTTGCTCGCGTGCACTTCGACTATTTTTTTGAGAATATTCCAATTCTTCTATCCATTAGCCGGAGCTTCAATGCAATTAAAGTCGAAGCAAAATTCATGTTTGAACTCGCATAATAAGAGTTAATATAACGAATTTTTTTTGAACTTGTTGGTTAATTTAATAAAGCTTTTCACCACCAGACCCACCGATTGGGTTGTCTGTGTGACTGTCATCATTTCGGCCCGGAGTGCACAAGGCAATATCTCTCTCTCTCCCTCTCCCTCTCCCTCTCCACGCTGTTTCCTCGCTTTCGCAATTAATGCACCATCTGTTTTCTACTACTCCAGTACTACAAACACTACTAGAACATCTCTCTCTCTCTCTCTCTTTCTCTCTCTCTCTCTCAGAATAGCCAAACCCAGAACATGGAATCGTGAATAAACTCAAGGTAAGAATTTCAAAAGATAATTGTGTTTGAAATTCGAACTCACTTTCCACGCTATGCGACTCATGATGAAAATGGTTTGCTTTTTGTTTGTTTGTTGTTGTTGTTTTTTGTCTCAATAGCTTCCTTCCTATGAATTTCGCGAATGTAATAAAGTCCTGTAATGTTAATTTACCTTACGAACTTTTGCAAATTTTTTGATAACTCAAGTGTTCGGATCAGCTTACATTCACAAAAGCAGCTCCACCCTTTGTAAAGAATGGTCACTCGAACACCCAAACTATGTAGTAATTTTAATTTAGCTTGATTTGTACCCTCAATTTTCACACTCTTGAACACCAAATCCAAGGAAAATTGATCACCCAGCCCACAAATTATGAAAACTCATCGGGTGCGATTGTAATATCTTATGTGTTTTGCTTCTCTTTTTTTTTTTGATGGCATAGCTGATATTAATTGGTAACATTTTATGTTCATTTAGTTGTGTTCTTGATTTTTTTTAAGCCGCCACTGTGTCCACCTCAACTGAGGGGACCAATCTGACTTTTCACTAGCAGGGCCAAATTACATTAGAGATATTTTGTGATTTTTTATATGTATGTTTCTGAATTTGCTATTTATTGACTCAACTTGTTTATTTATGTTTTTAATGGTGGAAGATCTCTCTCTGGGCATTTTGGTCATTCGGTTTCTGTTTCTCCATCCACGCTCTGTTTGGTTGCCAAGAAACAGAAGGTATATGGGGAATGAAATCAAAACAGGTTTCCTTGTGAATTTTACTTTATTTAATTTGTTCGTTTGGTTTCGAGCTTTAGGCTGTGATTGGGATGCTTAACAAGGCAAACTTGAGTTTTTTGGTGTTTAAAAAAAAAAGAAGATTTATTTTAGGGCATCCCAAACAATGTCTTAACTTCGACATACAGGCTGCGGTTTTGTTAGATTACAACTAGTGCCAAACTCCTGTCTATAGGAGTTGAACCCCAGACCTCACGCTCCAAATGAGCGCTACACGACCATTGGGCCAAATCCCAAGGTCAATTTTCTTGGTACTCAGTTATCAAGAAAGTTGTGGAACTCATCTTCAAGTTTTGTAAGGGAAACACTTTCTTGCAAAATTGATCGTGCGAAGATTCAAGAAATTCTAGATTTTCTGTAAATTTCTCTGTCAACAGAACCCAAAGGAAAACAGATTTCGTTTTCCTGCGCTTCACCCCACTTACCTTGAGAATATATTTCTCATGCAACATTCCCGAAAACCAAACGGTTTCTCTTGAACTTCTTACGATTTCAAATGTAGTTTCAATCAGCAACCAACCAAGTGGATTCACTGAATCTTGGAATTATTATTATCTTTCACTTTATGCATAAGGAAGACACTTTTACTTGATCTCTGGTCCAGCTTTTCCTTGTCTGTGTTGACAAAATCCGTTCCGTTCCTTTGCTTTGTCTTTTTTCTGCTTTACCTTCTTTACTTTTTCGACTGTGATATGCTCTGGAGAGGGAAAAACGTGTTTGAATAAATGTTCTCTCTTTTGGGAGATTGAATTCTGGTGAAGGTTGAAATTTTGTCTGGCTTTAGAAAATTCTCCATGAAAGTCTAAGTTTGCCCTGCACTTTGCTCACACCTTTTTACTTGATGCGAATAAAAGCTTCATTTGATACGAACCATGGGCAAACGCAGCTCTAAGCATAATTCGAGTAAAAGAGTCATTAGTTATGGTATAGAGGTAAATTTAAGCGACAAGTTTGAGTAAACAAAAGAGTCTCCCTTGATTTTAGTCTTGATGAGTAAAGCTCGTTTTCATAGAAGTTTCAAATAAAGAAGTGGAGAGGGATTTGGGGAGGTTTTTCACTCAAATTTAACTTTTGAGACTAGGTTTGAGTATTGGAGATACTCTAACTAATGTATGTGGCATGGTGTAACATTTCTTATCAAAAACATTATGGGGCTAAGTTTTTTTTATGTGGAAAGAGAGAGAGAGAGTGTGTAATGTTTTTAATGCTAAAATTTGGGATTTTTTAAACTTAGCTACTGGGTAATTTTGTACTCACCTTGAGTGCGTGGAATGGCGTCATTGGCAAATGATCTTTTTTTTGTTGTTGTTCTGTTTGACCCCTTAGTGGGTATCCTGTATTCTGGTTTTTTATTGGTTTGAGACTTTGAGTTCTGTAGATGTTATTTTCTGTCTTCTTCATTTGGAGTATTATATTGGCATTTACTGATTTTCTGTCTTCTTTATCTTTGTATTATTGTAACTACCGATAATCATCCGGCCTGATTTAAATAATAAAGATTCGCGTTGAAGGACAAACGATCAACTCAGCCTTATGTGTTCGTCATATTCCTTCACATGCCTTTTTTTTCCTTCTGGCCCAGATGTGTTTTCTTGACTTGTTGAGTTTCCATCCATGATCATATATGATAAACAACGCGATTAATTGATTCTATTCTTACTTGGTTTAGCTGGTTTCATTATGATTGACGCCGGCTCCAGTGGATTGGCATTTGACTTTGACAAACAGTTCCAAGATTCCTATACTATGTTCCGAACTGCCCTGTAATCTTTAGTGTTTGGGAATCTTTGGTTTCCTCGTCTTGTGGTGGTTGGACAGTTCAACCTGATCTATACTATCTGATCAAGAGGAGTCTTCTTGTGCATTTGTTTCAATCTGAGGAAATGGGGGGTTGTTTCTCAACTAGTAGTCAGAGTAGTTGCAGTAGCATGAGCAACGGAGAGATTATTTCTCCCTCTTGTCTACCCCTCCGGTTTTTCAGTAGAAACAGAAATCGGAAAACGTTTTCCGACCATGTCACCACGTTGCAGCATCTGTCCTCCATTCCTAACCGGAGATTCACAAATGGGAAGAGCCGAACTTCTTGTGTATTCACACAGCAAGGGCGTAAGGGTATAAACCAGGATGCAATGATTGTGTGGGAAGTAAGTTCTATTCTTCTGTTCTGTACATGCCATTTGTCGTTGTTGGGATTTGGGAGCTGCTTTCTTAATCTTTGAAAATTTCTGCAGGATTTCATGCCAGAAGATGTGACTTTCTGTGGTGTATTTGATGGCCACGGTCCACACGGCCATCTTGTTGCACGGAAAGTAAGGGAGGCATTGCCCGTGAAACTATTGTCATTCTTGAATTCTTCTGAATTGAAGCAAAATGGGTCTAGCACTAGTTGTTGCTCAGGGAATCATAAATCAGATGGAGGTGATCGTGAACAGAGTGGCTCTAAAGATGATAAGGTGGATTTGCTATGGAGAGAAGCTTTTCTGAAATCATATAAAGCCATGGACAAGGAGCTTAGGTCCCACCCTAACTTGGACTCCTTTTGCAGTGGTAGCACCGCTGTAACCATAGTGAAGCAGGTAGGGCAGAAGTACCACTGAGAGTTCTGTTTCATTTTCCATTTTGTTGCTTCTTATCGAATTTCATCATGTTTGATGTTTGAATGCAAGGGTTCAAACCTTTACATGGGAAACATTGGGGATTCTCGGGCGATCTTGGGATCTATGGACAGTAACAATTCCATGGTGGCGACTCAATTGACTGTTGATCTGAAGCCCGATTTGCCAAGTACGTTTTAGTAATCAATCTATCGCTGGGTTGTTGCTTTTGATGTCCTTGTTGTGTTTGTCTAATTTAGCTATTTATTTACAGGGGAAGCTGAAAGAATTAAACGGTGTAGAGGAAGGGTCTTCGCATTGCAAGATGAGCCTGAAGTGCCAAGAGTTTGGCTGCCATTTGATGATGCACCTGGCTTAGCAATGGCTCGGGCATTTGGAGACTTCTGCTTAAAGGAGTATGGGGTGATCTCTATTCCGGAATTCTCCCACTGGAGTCTTACGGAACGAGATAAGTTCATTGTTCTTGCTTCTGATGGGGTAAGATTCCTCCACTAATGCGTCATGATATGTATTGCAATTAGTTACGAGGATTGTAATAATTTTGTAGAGGGTTAACAGAGCCAGTGAAAGTGACTAAGTATGAAATTACCTAGTCATTGCACACAAGAAGCGTGGATAATCGTCCACGATTTGCATTCATCTTGGACATTTTCTTGACACTCTTAAGTCAATCATCAACACTTCAGGGGTGCTAAGGCAACACTTGAGCACGGTTTAGTTATTGAATTTGGTGACGGTAAGGAAGAGAAATTCCAAGGAATTGGTTTTTCCTACTTCGGTTCCTAATGGAAAAGGAGGACCAAGCATCTGGTTCTGATCATCTCTGCAAAACCAAGCATATGGACGTGCATTTGGAGAGTTGTTATTTCTTGATTCAGAAAACGATGTCATGCATTTGGGAATATGAGTTGCTTAAGGAGACTGAACTTCGACAAACTAGTTTGAGGTTCCAAATTTGTGTTGATATGGCATGGTTGGAGAAATTAAAGGGAAACCTTCACAAGGGTTTGATTAGGAAAGCACGTATGGATAGCTCGAGTGTTGCTTAAACAGATCATTCTTGTAGAAGGAATTTTTCACAGATTTTCCCCACATCGTTGGACGGAGCTCAATGGAAACAATGGATTCATGTAGCGGATCCCTATTGATTGGGACTTAAGGTTCTGTTTGGTTTGGTAATTTTTCACACATAACATTGGATCTCGAACCTTCAGTACCTTTGTCAGTATGAACTACCACTGGTATCCAATCTAGAAGCCAAATTCGTTGTGTATTCTTTCTAGAGTGCACTCTCATTCGGATACATTAGATTAGACTCATGTCGTCATAGAATCACATGGAAGAACTTGGTCTTATATTTGTCCGCACCTGTCAATCAAGCTGTTCTTCGGAATATTTCATCCACCCCACTAGACTTGGTCATTGTGTGACTCTGAATCCTTCATTGATAGTATTTGTTTACAACATTGACGTGCTAAATTTTATCGGTTACTTATCATTCTGATGAAGGCATATACAGTCATTCATGTGTTATTTTAATCTCCTCTACTCTTGAACTGCTGCTCTGCTCTTCACTGTTGCCATTTGGCTGCTATTCTCGTAGATTGAATCATTCAAAATGCAACGCCTAGCGTTTTATCTCATAAGAATGCAAATACCAAGGGAGAGTTGGAAAACTCTACAAATCTTCAATTTGCCGTTAGAGTTCATGGTGAATAGTATGGATGGTCAAGTCCCTTTTCTTCTCTTAAATTTTCAACATTGTATAGAACAATGAGCGATGACAAAAGAGAGAGCATACTCGATTCATGGAGACTTCCCGTACCAACAAAGGTATATGAACCCCCTGTGGAAGCTCTCAGCATTACTGTTCTAAAATGGACCCTGCAGTTTGAGAAACTGCTGTAATCATATTGACGGGTTCAAAGGGCCACACATCATAGATGCAGCAAGTACATTTAAGCTGCATTACTTTAGGCGGCGATGTAACCCTTGACAATGTATTCTAAATTTTCGTGTCTCAAATATCCTAATCTTTGCTGTTAAAAAATATCCTAATCTTTAAGTTAAAACACCGCTTCAGTTTTTCAGTCATATCTGTTGTGTTGTTGCAGGTTTGGGATGTATTAAGTAACGACGATGTGGTTAAGACGGTATCATCTGCTCCAACCCGGTCCTCAGCTGCAAGACTCCTGGTCGAGGCAGCAGCGCGCGAATGGAAAACCAAATACCCAACATCCAAAATGGACGACTGCGCGGTAGTTTGCTTATTTTTGGACGGGAAAATCGACTCGGAATCCGATTACGAGGAACAAGGGCTCTCTTCTGCGACTCTCCCGAGCAATCATTCCGGGAATGCAGCGGAATCGGATGACGGCCAGAACTCCGAGCCATCTTTGCAGAGAAATTTCACAGTCCGGTCGTCCGAAGAAAGCGATCACTACAAACAAACACCAACAGGAGAAAATGGGGAAACGGAAGCCGTGGTTGGTGAAGAACAGAGTTGGTCGGGTCTGGAAGGCGTTACGCGAGTCAACTCGCTTGTTCAACTTCCCAGATTTCCTGAGGAAAGACCGAAAACTTGAGCTTTTGTAATTTATGGGAAACTGCTGGTTTAGCAGTCTTTTTTTCAACCTCACAAAATCCAGGCAATTGGAACTTGTTTGGACCGGTGACATTTTGTTGAAAGCTAGAGAAAGTGTTTTTCTATTGCTTCATTTTACTTGTTCTCATTGCAGAAAAAAAAAAACCGGGTAGCCCATGTACAAAGTTTGTGTGGCTTGGAGGATTTGGTGGCAAAGGGAAGGATTTAGGTAAAAAAAATTCCTTTCACATGCATGTTGATAAAAGTTGTGTATTGGGTTGACCTGGAGGTTGATAATCGAGCCGGTGATCCTGCAGTGAGCAAAGTCACTATAGGATTGCAGCGAGCATTTCAGCCGTCTATAATAGCAATTAGCGGTCCGGATTTAAAATACTCTTTCAGGGAACAGTTATTCTCTTCTGTGGAAGAGCTTTTTTTCAATCTAGACCATTGAAAACACTTTTAGATGGCTAGAATTGCTCACTGCAACCCTGTATTGACTTTGCTCACTACAAGGTCCCTGGATTCGGTTGAGAATACCGATACTTTTTATCATCAAGGAATTGAATCTTCTCCGGTTTTGAATTTGGACGGGTCATGACAGGACTGATGAGGATAGAACGTGGCTGTTCAACTTTAGATTGTTCATTGTTGCAATCCATAGTTTGGATTAATTTGGTCAAAAATTCTTACGGATGAGAGTAATCCAAACCATTACTTAAACCAATGTATGGTCCAAGTTTGAGACTGTCCAGCCCATTTCAAAACTTGTTCGGAACCCTTTATCAAAGTTGAGCATTTATTGGCCGTTTTAGTCGTTGGTGATGATGTCAGGGTTAGTAAAGCCCCAAGTCCAACAATTCCAACCAGAGTCCAGAGAGTCGGCAGCAGATCTTCTGTCCTGATTTCCCTGTTCGAGTCCCGTGTCCCATACTTCCCCTTCTGCCACGTAGCCACACCAAACACCCATTCAACTTCCCTCTAAGGCTCTAACTCTGTTACATACCAGTTAACTCTAGGGGAAATCACGGTTCAGTGGGAAGTGGGGTATTTTATCCCTAAGTCATGGACTAGTTTTTTGGAATTGAAAAGTCACGGAAAGGAAGAAATTAATTGCCAATACATGATTTTCAAGACAAAAATGCCCCCCTCTAAAAAAATCATTTCACTTTTAAACCCTTTGTTCTTGGCACCGGATCCCCAC
>JAOTQK010000019.1:8062955-8076220 GCA_025642025.1 Rhododendron ferrugineum
CCATAATACATTTTCATCATTCATCTACCAAACACTATTACTGTTCCAAAATATATTCTGCACATCTCCCAAACACTCTTTCATTCTTCAAAACACATTCTGACCATAATTCAAAAAGTCGAGAAGCCAAAAAGCTGAAAATGAAAAGCCAAAAAGTAAGTTTCCAGACACCCCAAATATACAACCCTATTTGTATGTGTATGGTGTGCCTTAAATCATAATCAATTCACTTTACTAAATATTCAATATACACTTTACTCATGAGCTTATTTTGGGAAACTCCCCCTCAACATTTACCTCCGGGAAAATTGAAGAACACTCAAGTGTTGTTCTTATTAGCTTTTTGTGTTGGCTTTTGGGCTTTTTTGGTTTTGTCCTTGCTAAAAAAAATAGTGCTTTTTAATTTTGCATCAACCTTTTGTGGTTTAGACGAATCAAAAAAGTAAAAAATCATGACTTTTACTCAAATTTCTTAGAAATGTCATAGAAAAGGCCCGAAAAGCCCAGTTTTTATTGGCTTTTTCTTGGATATTTTTAGAAATATTTGGTTCAATTTTGCTTTTTCGATTCCTCTCGTTGAGACGAATCAATAATCCACAAAAATTAGGCACAAAACTAATAGATATGGAAAAAATTGAATAAGAACAAAACAAAACAAAAAAGCGGATGAATGAAAACTGGATAAATCGGACCTAAACCGGTTGAGCCGGTTGAAACCGGACCGTAGTATCTCAACCGGTTCCGGTTTCAAAAAACTCCAAACCGGATAACCGGTTTCAGCTGAATTGTTTTGGCAAAACCGGTCGAAACCGGACCGGTATTACCCCTAGTCACTTCTCTGATATGTAGGAACTATTGGCTTTTTTTTTGCTTGAACAGATTTTGAGCCCATAAGTGATTTGCATTACCCGTTTACGCTAGTGAATAACTTATGCATTATAATTTTTTGGTTCTCCTTATTCAATTTTTTTTTTGCGTTTGTTAGTTTTACGCTAAATTTTTATGTGATATGGGTGAGTAAGAACGAGAGGAATCAAAAAAGTAAAAAATTGTCGCTGAACTTCTGGCCATTAGGAATTTTCTTTTTCTTTTTTGTTGGAGGAGTAGCTTGGGCCATTAGAAATAACAGCAGTTGGGGTGGATTAATACCCCGTTCGTTTAAGGGTTTTGGATTTTGGATTCTAATCATTATTCTATTTTTCTTCAATCATTACTCTCATTTTTCTCTCTATCTCTCTCACCATTACCCATATTTTTCGATCATTACTCTATTTCTCTCTACACTCATTATCTATAAATCCAAATCCAAATCCAAAATTCCAAAATAAACGGGGTCTGGAAAATGGATTATGGACTCCATTTGCTCGACGGCTTTAATTGGACTCGATCACCATAGATTGGTGGTGAGATTGGATACTTAAAATTAATCAAGGTGTGCGTAAACTGATTCGAACACATGAGCGAATTGATCGGCTTATCAAACTGACTTCCATCAGAACCAATTGATCAAATGTTACAGCCGTTTGGAATTAAAGCAAATGGAGTGATGGATCGATCAGTGTATCAATCGGAATGCAATTAATATAAAAAGCGGCTTTTTTCTTTTCTGCTAGGGCACGACGAAAGAAACACAGCAGACAAAACATAGGGTTGCTTTGAGTCCTGCCATCGGTACCGACGGGTATCATACCGAAAATGGACCGACGGCCGCACCTGTCGAACTCCGGCCATTGGACGGATGATCCGAGCCGTCTAAAAATTTAAAAAAAATAAAAATAGGGGGTCCTACGCGAGAATCAACAATATCTGATGTGTGTAGGTGCTCGATCCAAACACCCCATTTTTTCGTATATACATATACAGAAATGCTATACACACAGATGGTATGTGCACAGATCGTGCACATACAATTCTGTGGGGCCCACTACGGGGTCCCTAAAAACAATCCAAGCCGTTCATTAGCTTTAAATTGACTTTCTAAGTCATCACGTACAAAATCAGTTTAATCAGATATCTCTAAGTGCTTGATTTAATCGGCTAAATGTTTCTTCAGATTTCAAAATTCTAAAGTATAAGCGAAAGTTTGAATGATTACATTAAGCATTTAAAAGTATCGGATTGAGCTGATTTTTTACGTGATGACTTAGAAAGTCATTTTAAAGCTAATGGACGGCTTGAATTGTTTTTGGGGACCCCGTAGTAGGCCCCACAGAATTGTATGTGCACGATCTGTGCACATACCATCTGTGTGTATAGCATTTCTGATACATATATATACGAAAAATGGGGTTATATACAAAAAAATAAGGTGCTTGGATCGAGTATCTACACACATCGGATGTTGTTGATTCTTACTCAGGCCCCCTCATTTTTTTTTAGAATTTTTGGACGACTCGAATCGGCCGCCTGGTGGCCGGAGTTGGCCCAGCGCGGCCGTCGGTCCATTTTCGGTATGATACCCATCGGTGCCAATAGCTTTTCTGGTTTTAATATAACGAGTTTACAGAGCTGGTTGGGGTTTTCTCTTTAACGAGATATGTACAGCGACCAATAGACTTTGCCGTGAGTTTTCGACTTCACAGAGAATAAAGTATATGTATCTCGGAGTTGCAATCTTATTGGTGGAATGGTTGAAGCATCATTCAAACTCCTAGACGTGCTGACGTTATTTTTACCTCAACAATTAAACCTAGAGTTGTTCTTCCGTGGATTTCCGAAGGATTGTTGGAAGGCTTGAGGATTTGAGGCGGCGAAAATCAAGCACGGGCGACGGTGAACGAGGATTCGGCTATCGTTCTTGAGTCAATTGTGAGGATTCTCAATTGTATAATAAGTTCGATTGTAACCGTACAATATTTATCTATAGTGTTTGATTTATTTTTTTCCCGTGGTTTTTGCCCTTTTTGGGTTTTTCCACGTTTATCTGGTGTTCGTTGTTATTTTTCAATTCCTATTGCTTGCTTGGTGATTGGTTGGATATCGAAATAGGAATTTCACTTTGGTCCCAATTAACATTTTTTTTCGTCCTAAAAAAATTGTCCCACTTCAAAACAAAATGGGTAATATATAATGGATTTCCTCTTTTACCCTTCCATTTTTTAAATTTGTAATACAAAAAAGTAAGAAAAGGTAATGATTGAAGGGTAAAATGAGGAAAATAAGCTTTTAAAAGCATAATAGCTATGTTCCCTTATATAGTTGAAATCTTCAAAAGGAATTAAAGAATGGAAACGGAGGGAGTAGTCTATGTTATTCTAGTTCTTCATTTTAGCTAGAAACATATGATTAAAAGATTACGTGAACTCTTTAGAAAATAAATAGTCAATATTTGGGCCATGTTTCACTAAAGATTTTTGAGGAAGAAAAATGTAGACCATTTTATCATTTCGTTCATACTAAGCAATAAGTTTTTGTATTTTAATATTTTGTTCACACTAATTAACAACTTGTGAATAACAATTTCTTTCTCAACAACTCCTTCACTTCCATACCTATTGACAACTTATTCATTACCACAAATAACTGGATATTTCTCAACAACTTAGGGGGTGTTTCCGCTAACAAAAAAACGCTATAAACGTAACGTATTTTACCATATCGTTTTCACTAATAAAAAAGTTTCAGAATTTTACCATCCTGTTTCTACTGACAAAAAATTATCAACAAAAATTTTTTTGCTACAGTAATTATACTCACAAACATATCAACAACTTATTCACTACCAAAAACAACTTGACATTTCTCAACAACTTATTCACTACCGGAAATACCTTAACAACTTTTTAAACACAAATAAAAATTTACAAATTTTTCACTACCAGAAACACCCCATATTCACTATGAAATCTACGTACGTTTTTTAACGGGATTGGTATAAAAAAAAATTCAAAACTTATTCACTACCGAAAATATCTCGTACAGTAAATGGAAGAATCTTTACTGATGATTTTAGCACGCATCGTACGACCTCTGAACAAATTTATTGAAGAACATTTATTTTAAATTTTCGTATGCAACACGCACACGCTGCCGCACGTGCCATGACGTCATGACGTGCAAACCACCACATGCGTAAGAAATGGAGGAATGCGGTCAGTCCGTCCCATCGGTGGGGGGAAAAAAACGAACGGTCCCGATCTCGCGGGACGTTGCGAGGGCGACTTGAGATGGAGAGAATCTCGTGATTCGCAGCGGTCTCTGCAAAAGCCGACACAAAGTTCTGTCCTCTTCTGAAACCTTTGCTCATCAAGTGGTCCCCACGCTGGTAAGATTAAAGTGACACTCCGGTGCACGCAAGACCAGGGTAACAACACAAATTCTACTCTAATATTCTAATTGCAAGGAAGGTTTGCGGGGAACCACGTAAGAAAAAATATGTTTGGATCCATTCTGAATTCTACGAAAATTTAGAAAAATATTCATAAATATTTTAATATTATTTTATGGGATCCTATAAAAAATCAGCTCTAATGGACATCGGTAAGTATTACTTTTGGATTCGTAGGGCGAAACTGGTCAGTTCACCCCTATGAATCCAAAAGTTACTTACCAATATCCGTTTGAGCTAATTTTTTATAGACCCGCATAAAATAATATTCAAAAATTTATGAATATTTTTCTAGATTTTTGTGAGATCCGGAATGAGGCAAAACGCGTTTTTCCTTGCGTGGTTCCCTGCAAATCTTCCTTGCGAATAGTAGGTCTCATGTTCCTGAACTTGAGCATAGCCGATTCTGAGCGAAAATTTGTGTTGCGATTGTAGGCTTCCAAAAGTCAGGGCCAGCTCTGAACTCGAGGGTCTCAGGTTCGAGAGTTGGTGGGGAGGGAGACCAGCTAATCCGAACTCGGTTTGGTTCCCATCACTTCTGCTTTATTTGGTTTGTGATTTGAGTTGTATTTTTGGATAATGAGTGAAAAGAGAAATTAGAGTAATGATTGGAGAGAGAAAAAAGTAAAAAGTTGAGAGAAATAGAGTAATGATAAATATTGAGAATAATAATTGAGTTGAAAAATATTTTTTGAGTATAGTTGTGAAATGAACAAGCCATTCATATATATTGTCAGGGTTTAGAGTTTTTCAATTAAAATTATAAGGCCGGGATATTTGGGAGCGTCAATTTTTCCTACTTTTTTTTTGTTTTTCTTTTCTGACATTTTATATTTTTGGATTATGGCGACAATGTATCATGAATCAATAGAGTACTTAAATTTACGTTTGACCAAAAAAAAAATAGAATCAATAGCGTACTTGGAAGATATTTGCATATTGTATTTTTGCTTAATATATTCTGTAGATAAGTACTTATTTGTAATTTTCAAGCTCAAAAATAATAGGATTACTAAAATATAAAAATATACAATATATATCTTATTTGATAGATCTCAATGAGATCTTTTAAACGATGCAGAAATAATTTAAAAATTATTTTCATAAGCCCATTATTTTTTATCTTGAAAATTACAAATAAATATTTATTTCTTAAGAAGGTTTTAGAACGGGGTCTAAACAAAATTCAGAAAGTGAAAAATTAGAAGTCAAAACACTTATCTCCTCTTACTTGTGGCTAATGCTCTTGGTAACGGATTGGATAGTAATTTAATTTTCTTCTAACATATGACTAAAATAATCTATGCGAGTATTATGCATATAAATACTATTAGATTACTATGATAAAGACTCCATGAAATCACAAGGGATGATCTCCTCTCTCATCCGTGATAATGGACTGGACTCTCCTCTTTTCCTATTTGCGGGCTCTTCTCGGCTCACTTTGATTATCCAAACCTTAATCATTCTAGAATTTATCGAGAACATCAACTGCGGGAAAAATACGGTTGGTCATATACCATTTGACATTATTTTGAAACATATTTTTCTTAGAACATAAAAAGATTACACCAAATTGGAATCCATTGATCAACTCATTTGTCTCAAAACATATACATTCAGATATTATATCAACCGGTTTGCTTTTTAGTTGTTTTCTTTTGTTTCTCCGATTGGTTTCTTCCATGCTGGCGGTGTCTCCTGGTCTGGTTTCCTCAGATCCGATGATAGAGTAGCGAAATTAATAATTTGTTGTTGTTTGAGTGTCTGTTGGTCCTCAAATGGTATATAATCTTGTCATGGTCGCGAGAATCTGCAGGCGATTTGCCTTTTCGTGTCCAGAGCTCGCCATGACAGAGAAGGCTAGAACGAAGTGGCGTCCAGTTCCTCATGACAGTGAGGACTCGTTCGTCGGCGTTATGTGCCCTTCTGACAGGAACTTTCGCCTCGTCGGCGTTATGTGCCCTTCTGACAGGAACGTTCGGCGATTGACTTATATGGATAGCAGTTCGGGTGGAATTTCCATCAACGTTTGTTGTTAGCTCTAATGTGGTTTTCGGCTCCACACTGAGGTGACTCGATTTCTAACTCCACTTTTGCCAATTTTTATTGTCGATAGTATAGAGTGTTTTTTTTTTTGGTAACCGATGAACAACCCTGCAGATGAGTCACTATTGGACCCGATTGTATAGAATTTGCTTGATTGTAACTCCATATCTCAGTATTTGGATGAAATCATTGTAAATGTCAGATGGTTTTATTTAATGCAAAATGTGCTTCTGATAAGATGTAGCTCAATTGGTCAAGACTCAAGACTTTTGTATTTTCTTTTAAAAAAATATGCTAAAAATCAAAGACCTCAAGTATATCACAAACGACAAAGCGAATTAATTGAGCGAGCAAATTAAGCCTAGGAATGCATCACACCAAAGAATACTCTTTTGTTTTCAACCTCTCTCTCTTTGTCCTCTCTCCCATCTTTCTCCGTGAAGAGTGAAGACCACCATAACTTTACACGGTACCACTACCCCAAAAAGCCTTGAAATTAGCCTCATCTCGATTCCACCACTCTTTCTCTCTCTCAAAGTCCTCTCTCCCCCCAGAGCTACATCCCTACCATGCCATGAAGGAAAGAGCTAGTTATATGCTCCTACAAAACAAAAAGACAACTGGGTCTCTTTCTCTCTCTCTCCTGTTTGATTTGTAATGAGAGAGAGTTTGTGCAAGAAATTCTGCTAAACTTGGAAGGCAAAAATGGGAGTAGAGAGTAGGTGGAAATCAGTGGCGCCGAACGTGGCTCCGGTGAGCAGCGTAGACAGAGATGAGAGTCTGGGTCATTTTGAGAAATCCGTGGATGCGGTGTCGTTTGGGTTCGTGGCCACTGCCATCCTCATTGCCATGTTCGTCGTTATGGCCATCTTCGAGAGGTTTCTCCGGCCGAGATCCGCCGGCTCCGGCGACCGGAATCTCGGGGATCTTGAGGCTCAGATGACTGCTGGCGGGAAGCTCAATTACCCATCCCCCAAAGTACTCTCTCCCTCCCTCCCTCCCTCTCTCTCTCTCTCTACATATATACAGCATGTATATATACATACATATACTTCTATTTCTGTGTATGTTTATGTATATTTCTAGAGGTTTTGAGAAATCTTTTGGTTGATTACTACTCAAGTTTCTGTTTTTCTGTTGTCTATGTTTTGTGAACTGTAATGAGTAGAGAAACTAACTTTATTGCCACAATTAGAGCGCGTTTTCGCTAAGCTAAAAGTTGTGGACTACTTCTTGTAGCACGCACTTTATATAGTCGAGTTGTTTCCAACTAAACTAGGAGTATAACTTAAAATCGTGTAGCGTTCGAGGAAAAGGGAGAGGCCAAAGGCAGAATGGAGGTGAAAAAAGTTTTAGTTTGGTGAAATTAATTTAACTTTTAACAATAAGTTATAGAGGTAAAAGATAGCGGAGACAGGACCTTATTTACTGTATTTGTGGGTGTAATTATGGATAATCCTTGCAATTTGACTGGTGATTCTTGCTTGTACAATCATGCTAATTATTGTTCTCATACTACTTTCATTATTTATCTACTTTTCCTCTTTTTTGACATTTCCCACTTTTTAATGATTTTTCTCCTTTTTTAGTTAGCTCTGCTGTATTTCAAGGACAAATTTGGAAGAAAAAAAAAAAAAAAACCCTCCTTTACTGATTAGACAAGGCAAGGGGACATCTCTCAGATGTACAGTTCCATTCTGAGGTGCATTGAAATTCATTTTGCAGGAAATTTTCTTAGGAACAAAATTTATTTATTTGGTTTATTCATCCGTCAAGTTTAAATTCATCCAGTTGCTAGCATACTAGAACAATTCTAAAAAAAGAAAAGAAAAGAAAAGAAAAGAGAGTAGATATATAACTACCTCAATGGTGGAATCAGCCCGAGCCTAGCATCGTATAAGGAACAAGATTGCCAGTCCCGGAGGAGTTTTTCATCCAGCGAAGTGAGAATAGTTTCCGGTGGTCCTTTGGTTCGGAGGTCCTGTGGCCATTTCATTTCTAAGGAAAATGTCGATTTGTAATAATTTTGATTTTTCAACATTTTGAGCCTGCTGAGTGAAATTCATTATTAGTCCAATTAATCATATCCACGGAGAATTTTACTAACAAGTTTGGATTTTATAAAGAGACTCCATTACGGAATACTGCATGTTACTAAGTTAAAAAAGAGAGGGAAAGAGTATAATTTTCATTGATCCACCTGCTTCAGTAGTATCGTTCGAGAACGTTTCTGAATGAATTTTCTCTATATTTAGCTATTAATGTGCACGCATATGATTCGAAAT
The DNA here is from genome assembly GCA_025642025.1 of Rhododendron ferrugineum. Lineage (NCBI taxonomy): Eukaryota > Viridiplantae > Streptophyta > Magnoliopsida > Ericales > Ericaceae > Rhododendron > Rhododendron ferrugineum. Next base: position 8,071,617 of record JAOTQK010000019.1, read on the forward strand.
ATGTCGTAAAGAAGTTTCTGATAATGTTATTTATGTAGGTGTACAACCTGTAAAGCTGTAACATTAGTAGAAGGGGATATTAGTATTATGTAGGTGTCAGCTTTTTTTTTTTTCCTTTGGTTTTTTTGGGCTTAATGTGTCCCATGTTTTATCACAGCATGTGTTCTTGTCTATAAGCTGCATATGCACAAAAACCATAATTTGCTTTTAGCACATTTAAGATAAGCACACCCCATGTGCCCTGTGATAAAGAGATCTGTAACAGTCAAGTGGGCACCAATGATTCCTACTTCATGTGCTAATTTTAGTCTGGAAAAACACTGCCCAGTTGGATAAATATGAAATTGTATGCTTTCCAGGTTTCCCTATTTTGGACTCTGCACTTTTTCTTGTTTGTTTCAATTTTTGCGGAAATTTTGTGAAGAAGACCGCTCGACATGTCATTAAACGAACATTCTAAATTATACATAAAAAAGTATAATCGTTGTTTTGAAATAGAAAAACCTTTAACCTTGTAGGTTTGTTTAGCTGGCCAGAGCCCATGTAACTCCTTAGGACGTCTATGGGTTCCTCTCCTCTCCACGGAAGCTTCTCTCTTACTCGCTCTGGACTTTGTATTTGTGGTGGTTGATTTGTTGGGCTTGGTATATGGGAGGTGGTGTTGGACTATATGCCACACTGGAAATGTTAAGTGTAACGTAAATCTCATGTAATTTGTATGCTATACTTACCGATTTGAACAAAAACATTGACATTCCTAACCTCGAGTCACTTGGGTTTTTTTCAATTCGTTTGTCGATATTTCCTGATCATGATGCCATGTAATCTTGTCTGCTTTGTGCTAATGTTCATCAACACATACAGCTTGCTTTGAAGTAATGTCAAATGGTTTCACAGAACTAATCGTACTAGGCCTCCGATTCATTTCTTAAGATGCTTGTGAATTTATTTACTCGCTCAATTTGCAGATAACCACTTATGCCAGAGGGGTGTCGGTGTTGATGCCCGGAGAAAACACTCCAACCTTCATTGCACATCCTGCTCCTGCACCGTGTCCTTCGGAGGGCATCTTACGACCGATGCATCAACAGAACACTCTTTCCAAACCGACCTCAAGCTCAGTCACAAGCTAGCAAGCTCAGTGACTAGGAAAAACGAAAAAAAAGAGGGCTACAAAAACGCTGGGTGATTGTTAATAGTTTGGCACAGGGATGGTGGGCCTGCTCGCAGACATTAGCTCAAAAGTCCACCATTTCATAAACGCTAATGTGTAGAGGGGGAACAGCTGACTTTCCGCCTCATCGCCTGAGGAAAAGTGGCTAAGGTGAAGCGCTAGCAGAACCATTGCTACAAATGTCAACTATACTGATAAAACCAGTAGTGACGCGAGATAAATTGTTGCTCAGGTAGTACGAGGCGACAAGGCATAGCAACAACGGGTTGTTTTTTGCAACTTTTCTTCAGGAGATAAGTCAGTTGTCCCTCCTTTACAGCGTTGTGGTCTTGGTCGCTCTTATTTGGTGGTCTTTTGAGCATGTCTTTGGGGCAAGGTCCGTCATCGAGAGTGGGAGGACACGTTTAACTGTACTTTGCTGTTGACTGAATAACACCCGCTCTTTGTGAAGCTCGTATAAGTACCTGTATTGACCTCAGAAAGGAGCCGAAGGTTAAGTTTCATATGCATTCTCCTTATTTTATGTGCATATTAAACCCATTGAGTATTAGAAGTCGAGCATTTGTCTCTGCTATGTGCATCAACGTAACGCTTTGCTTCATTTCTCTCCTATCAGGCCTTTCAACTATTGCTGATCATAGTGATCCCTTCCTCCCGCTGTGTAGGGCGTTTGCATTGTACTATGTGTGCTCTTCTCAGCGGGATTTTACGTTGTGCAATGAAATTTCTGTTCTCAAAAAAAAAAAAAAAACTACGCTCGCAAATGCACCCACTTTTTCGTTTCCTTCATAGCATGAAGAATTTTAGTTGAACTAGTGATTAGGAATGCACTGGTGATCTTTCCCTGCTGGGGTACTTTCAGGAGGGATTAATTTTCAAAATTTGTCAAGACTTGAGAAACTATTTGAAGTGTGTAATTCTGGAGGAAATGCAATTATTTAACCATCTTTTGTTTCTCTCTTCCCATTGTCATGCTCTGTTTAAACTGATCAATTAAACGGATCTCTGAGTCTGTTTCTTAGGAAAACTTTTGGGAAGGGTAAGGCACGGAGTCAGGATTTTTGGTAAGTGAGGTCAAAATGGATAATTTACGTGCTAGTACAAACAATCCAAAGTAATTCCCACCCGGTCAGGTCCAAATCATGAAATACACTTCACTAGGTCAGGCTCAAATCATGAAATACACGCTTAAGGTAAGTCAAATTTTGTATACCAAAAATACTAATCCACCACTACTTGATTGTTGACCAACTATCGGCGTTGACGGTTGACCACCTACGTTGATCGTTGAGAATGTTCTGGAAATTTCAGAGCTGAGAACGTTCTTAACTCTGAGAACGTTTTCAACACACGCCGAGACTTTTGTGGTAATACTAACAGCTCCGGATCCACATTAAAGGTTTTTTTTTTTTCTATTCGCTAACCCAAGATATAACTATATTAAGAGGTGCCTGAGGGGCATTTTGGCAGATAGAAAATAACTATATTGAGAGGTTAATTGCAAAGTAGATATACATTGTTGATGAATAAAATTTTCTTTATACAATTGCTCCAAAAGGACGTCTAATATATTTTTGAAAACGACGAGACAGCCTCATTCGTAATGCTATGATGCTTGGGATTTTTGTTTTATGCATTTGAACTAACCAGACAGCCTTATACTTGAAAACAACCAGACACCCTTATGTTTGCTGGAAACTCAATGCAAAATGAAACCATGATTGCTCCTGTCTCTAATCGATTTTGGAAATTTTCATTCTAGAGCAGGAAATGGAAAGGGACCCGCGACATCGATCTCTAATTTGCCTGTCCCGGTCAGAGTTGTGGCTAACGTTAACTTATCGGGGAGCCCATGTTGTGCACTACCACCATTCGAGCAGTCCGTTTGGCGATTCAATGATCCAGATTTCATCTTGGCAATTAATGAACAGTTCGGATGCTACGCGGTGTCGAGATGAGATTTGAACCGTAACACGGGTTTATGGTAAATGTACAAATTGAAAAGGTAAAGGTGGGTGTTTATGGGCTGGTTATATATGGTTCCCTCCATTCTCTTTATCTTTCTTATCCCACCACATTCCAATTTTTTGTCACCACACTAGACTGGACCAACAAAGGAGATTCATTCATCGTGTTGCATCCAAGAATATGGCCTTGAGATCCCCTGTCAGTGTCCGACTCCCCCTGTTCGACCCCTCTCGGCCATTGATCTCGCAAATCAACGGTTGAGATGGGCCGAGCATATTTTGCTCCAAAACGACGTTGTTTTGAGAAAAAAGTGTTTGTCTCATCTCAGCCGTTGATTTGCGAGATCAACGGCCGAGAGGGGTGGGATAGGAGGGTCGAACAGGGGGAGTCGGACAGGGGATCCGGACTCAATAATATGTGAAAAAAATCATTTTGATCGGACATCTGGTCCTAAATGTATAAACATTTTATTATGGAAGTATTAAGATAAAAACCATATTCGTTCATTTATGTTAGTATAGAACAAAATATGATTCGTCCATGAAGCTTTCAACCCTCACTTCGTGCCTGCTCCGTAACTCGTCCATGAACCTTTCCACCCTACCTCACTTCGTGCCTGCTCCATAACTTTCAAAATGTCTTGCCATCCGATTGAGATTTCCATACAAAATTTCGTCTTGTATGAGTCTCTCTATTATTTGTTCTCTTTTTTAATGGAAAAATCTGGCGAAAAAAAGAAAGAAAGATTTTCTACATATGATGAGAGTGTTGGTTATGAACTAACTAAAAGTATGTAATGCATGAGCGTAATGTCTCTTGAAAACATCTCATTGTAAATTTATGGGAGTGAGAGTATTCAGAATTGAAGCTAAGAATACCTTAATTGGAAGATATATAACCATCAGGGCGGTTCCGGGGACAATTAATTAGACACCTAAAAAAACACCTCATAGTTCTCGATCAAATTTTAATGATCCGAGTCGCTCAATGTAATCAGAACGTGATTTTAAGGGTACCAGTGAGAAATCAGCAAAAAAAACTACTCAAAACAAGTACTTCCCAGTCATATTTTTTGCTAATTTCTCGCGGGCACCCTTAAAATCACATTCTGCACACATTGAACGGTTTGGATCATAAAAATTTGATTGGGAATTATGAGATTGAGATTTGGAGTGTTTTTTTAGGTGTTTAATTAGTTGTCCACGGAACCGTCCCGACCATTGATACCTTAATTGGAAGATATATAACCTCAACAGCATCTAAAATACCTTAATTGGAAGATATATTGGGGGTGTTTGGGAGCTTACTTTTTGGCTTTTCATTTTTAACTTTTTAACTTTTTAGCTTTTTGGATTAATGGTCAGAATGTATTTTGAATCTGATTGAGTGTTTGGATGATATGTGCAGAATGTATTTTGCAATAGGAGTAGTGTTTGGGAGATATGGATGAAAATGAATTATG
>JAOTQK010000019.1:8077278-8088891 GCA_025642025.1 Rhododendron ferrugineum
GCTGCCTCTGTTGTTAAACTGCCTCTGAAGTGTAACTACCTGTTGCTGCCTGCTAGTTGTGCCTCCTTCCTGTCATGTATCTCATTTAGCTGCTAACGCCAATTATATTGAGCTGTATATGTATCCATATTTCGCTAGTTCTCATTTACATTAGTTGTTCTGAACTTGGGGGGTGTCCCACTGTTTATGCTTTTCTTAAGGGGCCTTTTCCCTACCTGTTTATGCTGTTACATTAGGCTGTTGTTCTGCTGTAATGGCAGCAGTGAGCTGCTGCTTTTGCTGAACTGCTCAAGAGCTGGTTTACCCCAAGTTTTGCTGAGTGCACAAGTCCTGCTCTGTTTGGCAGCTGGTTTACCCTACCACAAGGTGGCCCACCTCTATGTCCTACTGTTGTTCAAGCTCAGCTCAAGGCCTACTGCTACTTGGTTCAGTAGTGATGTCTCTTTTGTAATGTAACAGTTAGTTCCATGTCTCTTTTGTAATGTTTACGAGTCCAAGCTCAGACTATGATCTTCATTTACGCGCTGTTTTCCTTCCCTCTTCCTAGATGGATTGGAAACAGCGCATTTCATTTCATTCATGTAGCCATTTGGCGCTGTCAATTTTCCTTTTCTTTTGTTTTCTTTTTCCTCCTGGGGTATGCCCCTTGTAGGCTGTATATTCGGTTAGCCTCTTTTTTATTTCAAGCTGGTTTATCCAAAAAAAAACATAACAGCAGTGACTACATAACAACACCATCCGTAGGTGCTAACAGCAGCAACAGTAGTAGCTTGAGCAATTGCCACCAAAACATCAGCAATATAACAGTGTAATATCAGGCAGCCACAAAGAATAGCTAGGGACAAGCCCCCTAGAAAAGCATAAACTTTCCAAGGGACAACCCACCAAAGATAGGTCATAACCAAGTGAAATCTTCTAGAAGTTGTTGCAATCTAAATATGACCCAAGATGCATCAGAAAAAAGCTGTCATGCAGCAGTTACGTACACCATAACGGGCAGCATCAGAAGGAGCAAACAGCCAACAACAACAGCAGCAGACTACTATAGGAAAACAATAGCAATAACACCATCTTGACATGAAAAAATAGCTGCTAAAACAGAAGATAGCAACAAAACAGAAGCAGAACAGGCAGCCACAGAACCGGTCAGCAGCAGCCTCAAAATAATCTATGGACCAGCAGCAAAGCTAGCAAAAAAAGCTACAACTGAACTCAGAAGCCACAATAGCCAACCCACAAAAAGCAGTAAAGCTAGTGTGTTGTCCAACAGCAGTAGCAATCAACATGAGATATAAAATCCATTACTAATAGTAGCTAAAACCTAAAGAGCACAATAATAAGGTGGCAAGACATGCCAAACAGTGTGTTGTCCAAAGCATGCAATTGTCCAACAATGAAATTGGCAAGAGGTTCCAGTAAAAACAGAAGCACCAAGTTCCAGTAAAAATAGAGAATGTATAAGTACAAGTTCAAGACTGTTGTCCATAGCACTATGTCACCTTACAACTCCCTCGGAAGGCTCACAGCTCCCACTCTAATTTTCACTCATGTGCTAGGACAAGGCTCCACCAACTCCCTCCTTAAATCTCACAAGATGCCCCCACAACGTACTACCTCATCTCTCAAATAAATGATGAGGTACTAGCACACACCTCACAGGGTAAGCACAAAAAAAAAAGAGGGATATCACCAAATCTCCAAAATCTCCACCAATGAATAAGATATGTACCTGATAAAATAGAAGTAATAGAAGCCTGGCCCTTCGTAGATGGAGCACTAAGCACAACCTGCCCTGGTTTGGCTCCTTAACTCTGCAAAACAACATGAAATATGGAAGTGGTGATTGAGGTGATACAAAATTATGGAATTGTTTTGGGTACATTCCTAAACAATGTTCAATTGTACTTTTAAATGTCCAGCATGTAGACCACTAGGCAAATTAGCAATGGACAAAAGTCTATTCTTGATTTCATTGGGGATTTTATGAGCAACTGCAATGGGAGGGCAACAAGAGTTTTGGAACTTTCTATAGTTCCTTTCCAGCCAAATATGGTGGACATACACAGTGAATGCCAGTTTTGCAATGGTGATGGCCAAAGACTTACCTCTCAGGTTAGAGAGGCAATCCACCCAAGGCTGCCAACCCTGATGTCCACTCATGAAGGGTGTTTTAGGGGATAGGATATGCCTGATTTGGGAAGCCAGAGGGCAATCAAAGAACAGATGGGCGTGGTTCTCTATAGCTGTGCAAAAAGTTCATTGGGATGAGGATTTGAGGCCAAACAGAACAAGCCTATCCTCAGTGTTTAACCTATGCAAAAGGGCCATCCAAGTGATAAGGCTGCATCTTGGAATGTGGCCAGGGAACCAAACAACTTTATGCCATGTAACTATGGGAAAGTGGGTTCTAAGATTATCCCAAAGGGATGAGATAATGAATTCCCCAGAAGTATTGAGGGTCCACTTGCATGAGTCCTTGGTTGTGGAATTGAATGCAACCTTATGCAATTCAGCTTTGATCTGATTAAGCTCAAAAGTTTGAGTGGCAGGGAAAGCCCATTGGTTGTTGTGGATTATATCATGAACAGAGGCATCCTTAGTAAGTCCAAAGTCATAAATAACTCTATGGCCAAACCTTGGGAACAAGGGACCTAGGGGATGCCAATTGTCATACCATAAAGAGGTAGACATTCCATCACCCAGCTTGTACCTAATAAGAGGCTGAACAAGGGGCCTCAGAGATAGAATTTTCCTCCATACCCAAGATGGATCACATGAAACCTTAACGCACCAAAAACTTCTACCTCTGAGTAAGTAGGATTTAAGCCATTAACACTGTCACACCCTCTATTTTCAACATAATTAAATAAATACATTTCAATAAAAGAGCCTCGTATATCATATATGTTACCCAAAAGAGTTTCCCACCTGTTCAAGTTAACAAACCAAACCCCAAGATTAAACGAATTTCAACCTTGGCACACCGGCCACAAAATAAACTTAAGTATGAGTACAAATCTGTTTAGAATATTACAAACATTTTAGTCAAAAGGAATTCAAGAATATTTAGTTACAAACCCATCTTAAATCAAAAGAAAGTCAATTACTTAGATGGTTAGGTAACTAAAGCAGTAAGCTTCCAAAAAATCCTTCACTTCCAAGCACATGATGCACACTAGCTATTGACCAACGTTTGAATTTGAAAAGAAAGATTAGGTTGAGCTACACTAGCCCAGTAGGAAAATCTTTACAACCTTTATATGAAAACATGGTGATAAGTGCAAATGAAGGAAAACAAGAGGATATAGCTCAAACGACGAAATACAACCAACTCAAGGACAGGTCAATCATTCAAGAAGATCATTCTAAGATATGCTATAATCACGTTATACCATATAGCTCACAATACTCAAGCAATTCAACAACTTCGACACGACTCATTAACACCAATTTCCACCATAGGTATTTCCACCCCTTGTATTACCGTATAACTCCACGAGGGTTACCGTGTTACCACCCCTTGCGTCACGGAGTTCCCCAACAACTTTGGTCTCCGTATTACCACCTCTTGCGTTACGAGACTTCCTAAACCAACTTCCGACTCAAACAAGTTCTCACTCTATATGCAAATCAAGACTTTTCCAAGATCATATTCATACGTAGACATCTTACAATATGCCAACAATGTCACAAACATGCCATAAACGTTCACAAGTAATCAATCAATCACAAGTTGCATCTTATTGACATTTTAACCAAGTAAACTATTATTCGTTCCATACTAACGGGAGGCCAACGGATCAAGGACAACATCTATTATCCGTAGGAAGTCAATTGAACATGCAAAGAATAAGTTTGGAAGTGTCCAAAAGGGTTTAGAAACGACCGGGAGTCGAAACGGTCGAAAGAGAACAAAACAGCAAAACTGTTGTCCAAAGGGGCTGGATGAAGACAGAACAAAGGGGGATCGATCCCTAGGAGATTTTGGGCAATTTCTGCAGTTTTTTGACAGCTTTCAAACGAACAAAGGGAGACGATCAAAACTCGATTCTTGCATCAAATCAACATACAAACACATAAAAGAGGTAAATAAGTCCATACCCCGCGACGATAACCAAGATCTACGAGATTTGAGCAAGCTCTAGCCTCTTTGAACTTCAAAACTTCAATTCAATCTTTACCCGGTGAAACCCAAGGATTTTCAAGCTTAGGAACGTGATTGCAAGGCCGGAGGGAGGTTGTTTCTTGAAAATCTTGAGAGATGGAGTGAAGTTTTGTGAGAGAGCAAGAGAGAGAGATAGGTTCGACTGGAGAGAGAGAGAGAGAGAGAGAGAGAGAGAGAGAGAGAGAGAGAGAGAGAGATGAAATGATTCTCTACACCAGACACACACCCCTTACATACCCTATATCTTTAAACCATACATCCACTCCCTCAATCTTCTATTCTTTCACTTAACTCCTCAAATCAAATAATCACAATTTAAACCATATTCTTCCAACAAATCATTTAATCAATATTTCAAAAATTAAAGATTTTTCGGGTCTCTATATATCTAATCTCATCTCAAACAAACATACGCATTATCAATCTCTTCTCATTAACAATCCATTCTCATTACCAATCCCAATCTTAATTTCATCTCCTTACGAATCACATTAATCTATCACTGTTTTCAAACAGGGCCTATAACCCTTGCTTGGTAACGAATCTCTCTCTCCCTCTCTCAAACCAAAACAAACATCACTATTTGCCAACCAAATTTTAAAAAATTGAAAACCTGGTTCACGCTATGCGACTTCCTTGTGTTTACACTCGTGTTTACACCGTAGTCTGTGTAGGAAAAACAATTGTGTTACAGTCATCGCACACTTCCACCGCATGTCTAGTGGGACTCACCCTGAGCTCCAAAAAAATAGAATAATTTTTTCTAAGATCCTATAAAAACATCAACTCCGACGAATATCGATAGGTACATTTTCTGAATTCGTAAGAGCGAAAGTGAGCAATTATCCATTGGAGCTTACAGGGTCCCATAAAAAAATTACCTGAGCTTCTCTCGATTAACCCACACGCTTCATCCCAAAGTGGGAACATTACATTATTACCAAAAAAAAAAAAGTGGGAACATTACATAGATATCAGTAGCCATTAACCACACATCCCAACAAAGATGTATGATGTCAAAACAAATCTTTTGACTAACAAAACGCCAAACAGCTTTTGGAAAACCAAAAACAGAGCCGGGAAATAAAGAAAAAACAATGGGAAACTTATATATGGTCCTTTTAGTTTTACCAGAGTTTTATTTTCGTCATCAAAGTATCAATTATGTACAACTCTTTTGACCTTTAAGTTTGATTATCGTACCAAATTGGTCCAATTAATAATTAATGTCAGCCAAACTGGATAGAAAAAATCAGATTAAGGGCATATTTGGTACGAACTACAACGTCTAAACTGCCCTCAATCTGATTTTTCCGTCCAGTTTGACTAACAGACGTTATTAATTGAACCAACTTGGTACGAAAACTAAACTTGTAGGACAAAAGAGTTGCAATTAATCTTTGGAGGATGAAAATGAGACTCGGGTGAAACAAGACCATTTCTACAAATTTCCCAAAAAGAAAATAATAGGCAGAGAAAAAAATTTCCTTCACATAAACACACCAGTTATGTTACAGACACGTTTCTTGGCCACTCCCCAAACACTCCTCTCTCATAAACAATGAAGCTTGCAGATGTGTGAAGCCTACTGTTTATGAGAGAGGGGTGTTTGGAGACCATGTCGAGAGGCATGTCTGCAGAGCATTTCCGTAAACCTAGCCCACAGGAGAAAGAATCAAGTTCACACTATTTTCAAACACAACTGTATCCAAACACAACTGTATCCGAAACCTTCGATGTACTCTAAAATTAAACTACCGCGATTTTATTTACAACAATGGCCCTGTACGAACCCACACCCGTGTGAACCGTGAAAGTTCACCGTTAACACCACGCGTTCACGGTTATCACGAGGAAACTTCCGAAACAAAAAAGTACAGACCAACTAAAAGACGCATATACCCCTCACCGCCAGCAAACAATTTTCACCGTTAGAGAAAGATAAAGCACTCGAGAGACACGTTGGCGTCGTCAAGCGACTTCTCCGTCGCCGTCTCCGGCACCGCCGGGCCGCCTTCTCCGCCGTCCCTCCTCCCCGCCGGCGTCCTCGACCGTCGATCCTGACCCCCGGCCGATCTCACCGGCCTCCGCACTCCTCCCTCCCCGCGCGTCGCCGGCGACCTCGACCTCCTGCCGGAACCCTCGCCGGCTTCCCGCCGTAGCACATTCGACGGCCCCGCATTCCGCCGCGCCGGCGTCACATTCCGGCCCTGACTCACCTGTCCCCTCTTTGCCGGCGAAGGCTCCGACCGCCTAGCCGGAGTCCTGCCGCCGCCCGCCACCGCTGGTCTCTTGCGGCGGGCATTCTTCACCGGAGACCTGTGGCGGACACGCTGAGTCACTTCGCCCTCGTTCTCAATAAAGTTCTCCGTCACCGTCGACAAGCTCTCGCTGAAGCTGTACAGCTCCGAAAGGTCGGACACCTCGGAAACGATCTCGTCCGGCGGCTTAACCGCAGGCGTCGGCTGGATCCTCGGCTGCTCGGCCACTGGGTGCAGGTGATCGGGGGGCTGATGATAGCTGCTGCTGCCGTTGGGTTTAATCGCGGCCGTCGGTTGGTGGATCCTCGGCTGCTCCTCCGCTACTGGGTGCAGGTGATTGGGGGGCTGATGGTGATGATTGTCGTACCTGCTGTTGTTCGGCCTAATCGCAGCCGTCGGTTGGATCTTTGGCTGCTCGGGTACTACTGGGTGCAGATGGTTCTTGTAGGCGGTGCTTGGCTTTGGAGTGGGTGGTTTGGGGAAGGGGGTTTCGGAGAGGACTTCTTTTACTGTTTCTTCTTCGACAGGTTGCGGTGGAGGAGGAGGAGGAGGAGCTCCGGCGTTGGGGTTGGGCTTAGGTGAATCTGGGTTTGGTTTGTGGGATTTGGGTTTGGTAGTGGTGGTGCTTAGACAGCAACCCATTTGGGGTTTATGCAAGAAAAATCAAGAGAGAGAGTGAGTGAGTGAGGTGAGTGGGTGGGTGGGTGGATCAGTGAAATGGCATTGGCTATTTAGGGAGAGTGTTTTATTGCTCTGTGGATTTTGACTGCAATTTAGGAGTGAAAGGAGGGGGTGGGAGGGAGGGAGGTGGAGGTGGTTGAGTGAAAGTGTGAATTGTGTGTGGTTGGTTGATCAGACATGGGATGGGGGCCTGGGGCTATTCACAATACAGGGCGTACGTAGTACTTCGGGGGATTTTGTGGGGGACCCTATCTATCGAGGATTGTGTGAGTAAAAAATGGGAGTGCAGCACCGTTGGCGGCAAACCCCTTTACAATTGGTGTCCGGGCCCGGTTGCTTTCGAGTTTCACACACACAACCCCCCCTCGTTCTCTTGGGGAATGGAGGGTCACCTAGTACTTTTTTCTTCTCAAGGAACATAAACAAAAAAAAGGAACATAAACAAACAAAATACTGTAATGAATATCTCCTCTCTTTTTTTAACTGGAAATACTAAAACTCATCCAGTAATTACTAGGGAAGCACAAAAAAACAAAATTTAAATATAAAAAAGAAAAAAGTCAAAAGCGTCTGTTCATCAAACGGGAAATACTAAAACTCATCTAGTAATTACTAGGGAAGCACAAAAAAACAAATTTTAAATATACAAAAGAAAAAAGTCAAAAGCGTCTGTTCCGGTGATGAAACTCGCCAATTTGCTCGTGGGGGTGCTCGGAGAAACCATGATCTGCAGTGAGTTAGATCTCGTTTTCATCGCGGTTTCCCGTTGGAAAGCTTGAAAGCCCGTCGTCAAGGTTGATCGGATCCGACAGTCAAAATCATAAATTTGATCATAAGGGAGAATGGAATAATTTGTGTTCATAAGAGAAGATTCTCAATCATCTCACAACCATAAAAGAGTAAGAGAGGAGGGGAAGGGGGTTGGAGCCTGGAGGAGAGGTTAGAATTGTTGGGGAAGGGAAAGAAAGAACTTGGGGAGGGGCCGGGACGGGCTCTCTAGGGTAGGGCGAGAGGCTCTCAACTCAATCCAACACTATTCTCTCTCTCTCTCTCAATTTTTGTTTCTGCTCGTCTTTTTAATATGTGCCCTCGCAAATTTAATACAGTTCAATATGTTTTTGAAAGACGCTTTAACGATTGCGCTCATGTGACAAAAGTATAACAATACTGAATCAATCCTATCTATATTTTCCAATTTAAATGTAATAACCTTGTTAATTTTGGTGACAAGTGTGATTGGTACTTTTGGCTCAACTACTCTACCAGCAATGCCACCAAAACCAAAAAATTGCACCACATTCTTATGTGATATTACTAGACATTGGGTAGTCTTATAGTCATTCACAATAAAGTAGTGCTACATTGACAACATTATATACAATATTGTATATAAATTATTGTGTTTGTGGATACATCTATAGTTGTGTAAAATTCTTTTCCTTTATTTAACAGAATTAGCAGACCCAAAAAACTAGAGGCAAGGGGTAGTTAGACATTTCCTCCATCCTCATTTGTTGGCTCTTTTTTGTTGTCTCCAAAAAGTTGGCTTTGTCATAAGTAACGATCGAAAATTGATGAGTTCACTAATTTGTCATTCCCTTTGAAAATAATTATTAGGAATAAGAAAATGCAACGACGATGTACCTACTTCTTTCAAGACTTAATTAAAGAGTAAAGAGAAAAAATATATATACGACAAATGGAAGCTATGGAAATTAAGTCGTTTTATTAAAAAAAAGTATCTAGCCCATGAATTTACGAAAAATATCAATAATTGAAAAGCATAACCTAAGAATATCCACATGAAGCCATGGAAAGTTTTTTTTTTTTTTTTTTTATCAAAAAAATTTCAAATAAAAAAGCCCCTATAAATTACCATGCCAAATCACCCGGGGTCCACATTCCAATTGGGATTCCTCTCACAAACAAATCCAACCCTGAGGTCCACAGTATAATTTGGTAAAGTCAGTGTCCTCTGAAAGATAAATACAAAATTCCACAACGCCCAGGACCACAACTGTGGTGTCCCCATTAACAGCTTAAAAGGTGAGGCAAACTAATACAGTAGGACTTATCTATCATAATTTCGAAAACTATGATGAATGCCGTTCATATTATTGTGGCACAGAGGATAATTGATACTAATAAAATCAATCTAATTGAACTTCTTTTGAGTTTCAAGTACATTTACTATTAAATACCTAATGGTCCATTTGATTAGCGAGAAAAATATGAGTAACGGAAAGTGAAAATGAGAGAAAGTGAAGTAAAAGAAAAGAATTTTTTTTCTCGCATCCGTTTGATTAAGATGAAAGTTATGCAAGAAATTAAGGAAGTTAGAGTAATTATTGTTAATTCTCGCAAGAAAATAAAATTTCTCCGAACTTTTTGTGAGAAAAAGTAAAGCGAGATTTCTATTTAGAGGGTTGTACGGGAACGTTTGTTTTCTACCACTCTTTAAGATATTTTTGCTAAGTGAAACACCAATTTTTATTTTCTTCTTCTCTTTCTTGCACTTTCTAGCATTATCTCGCTAATCAAACAGAGACAATTGGATACGCAATCAAGGCAGAGCTTCTTGTTTTTTCCTGTCGTAGCCCAATAGTTTTAGGATCGTGAAACTGGTAAATTGGTAAGCAAGTGACTCTCGTTCTTTTGAACGCCAAGCATTAGCAATTTAGCTCCAAATTCAAGCTTCACGTCAAGGAACATGAATGAAATTTTTGGCAAACAAGGATCCAAAAACACCACAAGGATTATTCCTACAGAAAAAGGAGTGAACAGTTTCATGTCCCTCAGCGAAAATACACAAATGGAGCAGCCAGCGCAATCTCATAGTATCAATAATCCACGTAGATGAGTAAGCTGTGGGCTCATGCATAAAGCATACAAAAAAAGGAATTGATATTCGCGCTCCACTTTGTTCATGAAGTTACTAGTAACTTCACACGCTAAAATTGGAGCGCCATCAGTAAAAAATGAAGCGCGAAAATCAGTTTCCTAAAAAAAAGAAAAAAGCCTTTTGCTTTTAGGCCCCTTGCTTATCAAGCTTATAAGAAGGCCTCAATATTTTTTAAAGCCCCAACCCTTTTGCCTTATTTGATATATGAAGGCATATTGTACGCCCAAAAAGAAAAGATATTAGGAGGGCCAGAACAAAAGTTTACTCCATATCTAAAGATCCAAGAAATGAATGAATAAATGAAACTCATTTGCACATGGCACAAGCTCAAACACAAACCTGTTGGCGCATCCATTGGGATGGTTGGATTATAATTATCCGCTTTGGAAGCCTCATGTGAAGCCCGATGACCTAATACGAGTAATTAAAGAAGCCTTTCTCGTCCAGGCCCCGATCTTGAGATTTCTGAAGCCTAGGTGGAGTTTAAAAATGGGACCTCATTTTCTAAGATATTAATTAGTTGTTCGACATAGGAAACAAGCCAGTCCTATAGTTTGGTGGCAAAGTGGTTGTACCACCTCTTTAGTACCTCAAGGCTTAGTCTTCAAAACATTAGAGTATTTCAAAACCTTTTTTTGTACGGGTTGCAAAATTGTGGTGTTAAAATTGAAGGGGCCACGGATCGAACTTGCGATCCCATGCTCAAAACACGCACCCTTACCACCATGTTACATTAGCTTAATGTAGTAATATTTAATATATTTTACTATTTGAGGACCCAATTATTGGGTCTCCAGAATTGGAGGCCTTAGGCGATTGACTGGTAGGCCTATGCTCAAGGTCGGGCCTGGTGCAATAAATGTAACTGGTACTTATGTACTCCATCTTTTAGGAGTTTATTTTAGACTAGTGATTTTGCAAAAAATACACTTGCAGGGTGTGGCGTTACCAAAAAAAAAGTGTGGTAAAATCATTTCCCTTATTTTATTATTACTCGATTGTTTTACTTTTTTTTGTTAGGTAGGTCCATATGTGTACTTTGAAGGAAGACAAGACTCTACAAAGAAAACGACAGCAGCAATACAATAAGAATAAATAAATAAATAAAAACATTTTATTTTTTTACAAAAAAAACATTAAAGATTGCTAATAGACAACTGGTCCGTTGTTAAGATTTAAAAAGTAGTAGTATATTAAAATATGAAAAATATACTAAAGTACTGTATGCAATAATCGTAGAAGGTTTATTATGTATTAAACTTGTTTTTTTTCATCATTTTCTTAATTTATTTATCAACAGAATTGCCCATTTTGCAAATTCAAGTTCATTCAACCGCTGTTTTTCCCAAAAAAAGAGTTTATTCAAGGGAAATGATTTTGCCACACCCTTTTTTGATAATGTCACACTTTACAAATGTATTTTTACACCAAAAAATACACTTATAGGGTGTGGCATTATCAAAAAAGAGCGTGGCAAAATCACTACCCTTTTTCAACCGCTATTTGAAAGAAGGGGAAAAAAAAAAAACGGTAAATTGGGCTAAGGTCCATTTTGAAGGTGCTTTTGGACGTTTAGTCCAACCCAAATTGTAATAGTGGTGGAG
>JAOTQK010000019.1:8089195-8104618 GCA_025642025.1 Rhododendron ferrugineum
CTGGCACCACTACAAAAAGTTTAGGTGGACTGGAACCACTACAAAAAGTTTAGTGTGTCCTTATCAACAAGGCTCCCAAAAAAAAAAACCCCCCATTCAAACGAATCTCCCACCGACACACCGCGGATTGACTCAACTCAACCAAGGTGAAGTAAAACTTTTCCCCCGCGAATAAGTTTCAGTTTCCCCATTTCCAATCCTTGAGAGTTTCCTGCGCTGTTTGCCATTTTTTTTCAGGGAAGCCAAACGCGGTATAATTTTCCCTCAGAACACGACCGACCCCCTTCCTTTTTCGACCCCACTGGAGCGGACCAATCGCAAACCCTAATTGCATCTCTTCGAGATTCATTCGCATTCTGAAAATCTCCAGATCTCCGGCCACATTCCCGATTCCGTCCCCGTTCCATGGCCGGCCGTTACGATTCCAACCCTTTCGACGAAGAGGAAGTGAATCCGTTTGCAGTAAGTTTCCAAACACACAGATGCACCTACATTGTTGTGATAATTGGATTTCTGTTCGGAAGATTTGATTTTGTGATTTGATGTCAGAACTGCGAGATCTGTGTATCAGATTTGGTTTTGGTCTTTAATTGAGATCCCTTTTGTAGTACCTTCGAAATTATTGGATTCTTTTTGCATCTAGCTATATTAATGATATGGTGTGGGGGCTATCGTACTAATGGTGGTAATGTGTCAGGTATGGTAAATGCAAACGGTTAAAACATATGGTCAATAAATTTATGTCATGGGTCTATAATGCGCGGATTTGGCTGCTGAGGAACTGTAGGGAAAAGAAGGATGAAAATTTAAAAGTTTCTAATACAGGGTTTAGAAACAATAGAAGGAATTTGCGGAAAGAAAATAAATGAATGGAAAGAACTAGTATGACACAAGAACTCTGGAGACATGTAGTTTAGCCAATGCAGGCTACTTTCACGGTCGTTGAAGCTGTTTCATCGTGTTGAAGAATGATTGGAGAATATATTAGAGTTGCCATACTGCAAGACCAATGGCTTGGTGTGCACTGTACAATAGTAACATTACTATCGTGCTCCACAGTCCACAGGGATAAATTGCAATAACTAATTGTTGAAAAGCGCCACCATACCCATACATTGCTTGCCCTCTAGTGACTGTATGGAGCCAAAATGGTGATCTCTTTGTTGATTTTTAAATGTTTGGTTTAAAATGCTACCAAGTATTTTGTTCTTATCCTTATTAATGTGAGGTGAGGAATCCTTGATTCTGTTCGACATCACGTTTATGTATAACTGCGTTGCTGTTGTTTGTTAGGGCCAAACAGGTGGAGGGAAAGGTTCAGGTCAACCAAACTATGGTGGAGGCGCATTTTATATGACGGTAAGCTGATTCGTCCTTCCATTCTTCTTGTTTCGTTTTACTTGTGTAACAATAATGCTTTTATTTGCAGACATTGACTCTAGGCCGGTTTGGTTTGTTCCAACATGTAATGGAAAAACAGACTTCTTTTTCTCTGCTACAAGGAGTTAACACAAGATTCATATAAATACAAAACCATTGGGTAACTGTTAATCCGAATTGCATTAACAGTCAATAACTATATATGGGCTTTTCTAAATAGTGGTTCACGTGAAAGCGTGTGTTGTTGAAGATGAGTATCTAGGCGGTTGTTCCTAGGTCTATTGCCTGTTTAACCCCATGACTGACAATCTTTTGTTATTGGTTGTCTGCCAACTGTCAAGTGTGAGGGTTGCACTAAGCTTGGTGTCAAATATGAACTTCCCTTGGTGTTGGAGATGGTGGTGATGAGTTGTGATAGAAGCAGTGTTGGGCACATAATTTCCTTATTTGGTTCTTAAAGGTGGTTGTGGTGCTAATGGTGATGGTTTGCTATGAACAGTCCTAGCAGTTGTGGGATTAGTGAGTACTGGTCAATGCAGAGGCATTGGCTGTGGAGATAGGTCACTAACTGGCGGTGATGATGGTAGATGAGCTGGTACAGTGTTGCTCTTGGTGGGCCTGCTTATTATTTTCTCCATATCAATCCTTGTATATGCCTATATGGTACCTTTTGTTTGATGACTATGCAAATTTCCTTTTATGACAAGCTTAATTTTCTTTTTTCCTCTATGAAAAGCTCACATATTGGATTTGTGATGAAATTCCTAGTCACTGACGCTGTTTGCTGCTCAAACATGTCTAATTCCTAGTCAATAATGTTGTTTACACCTCAAACATGACATAGGTCTTAGACATCGCAGTTACAAGTCACCCCACTAAATCAATTACTGCAATAATTTTGAACCAAACACATCGTAATGTATCTTATGTGCTTATTGTTGCTTGTTTGGTCTTCTTGATTGATGAATTTTTCCCATCAGCTCTCATTTTCACAGTTGTCTCTACAATAAGAATTTATCGTTTTGTGCTTGAGCATCATCATGCATTTAAAATAATCAGCATGTATTAGGAACTGGTTTTCTATAGAGAATAAATTATTCTCTCTTGTGGTTCATGTTACTTTATGCTTGTGGGGATAACCAGCATCCTGCTGCATCCTCAAGGCTCTCACCTCTTCCTCCCGAACCTGCTGGCTATGATCGTGGTGCCACAGTTGATATCCCTCTCGACAGTGCAAAGGTAATTAAAGTTTTGAAGATACTTGCTTGAAGAGGAATTTTACGATTTTGTGTTTGCATAGAAACAGGCTTCACTTATTTGATTATCATATCTGCTGGAATCTAGGATTTGAGAACGAGGGAGAAGGAACTCCAAGCTAAAGAGGCTGAATTAAAGAAGAGGGAGCAGGTGCCTTCTTTAACTGATTTACACTGTAGCTTCTGTATATGATTTACTTAAAGTAGGAATCTGATAAACAATGCTTTCAATCTAGTTGTCCCGACATAAGTTTTCAGTTTCCTTGTACTGTTCATGTGAAACATCTCTATACAGTGGCGGAGGTGTCTCCTGTTATATATATGTTGTCTGGCAAAGATTAATGTTTGGGTGTTTGGTTTTTCATTTGGTTTCACGGACAACTGTGTGAATATTTTTGTTTCTCTAGGAATCTTTTTTTGATGGCGAGTTTCCCTAGTACTTTTTAGTGTCTTTGCTGTGTATTGCCTGAAGATCCTCACAAGTCACTACGTAATTAGATACTTGAACACCAGCATGCCCATGTGGCGGACATATTACATTTTCCTTTCATTCATTGCCTGCTATAATTCATTCTTATGTTCATTATCAAATTTAATTTTGCTATGCAGGAATTAAAAAGGAGGGAGGATGCCGCAGCTCGAGGTATGGTTCTGTTCTCTTTAAGTACATGTTTGAGAGAATCATGCAAGTTGATTGCTTTGTCTTATATAATCTACAGCCTAAATTACTCCTTTTGTTATGCAGCTGGAATCGTTATAGAGGAGAAGAATTGGCCACCATTCCTTCCAATCATTCATCACGATATTGCAAATGAAATCCCAGCCCATTTGCAGAGGTTGCAGTATGTTGCATTCACAACATTTTTGGGTATGTCAACTTCCACAGGTTGAAGTTAAAAATGCGCAGATTCTTGAGTGAATATATATGCTTCGCAGTTCCTTTTGGATGTATGTATGAAGAAGCTTTATGGAAATCCTCTGACTTCAAATAGAAGTAATAGCTTTTCGCTATAATGGATGATTGAAATAGGTTCATGTTTTGTGGTCGAGGGTTGGGGTTTTGGGGAAGAAATTTTTTATTATTGGTGTTGTGAAATAGGGTTAAGTTTTGTCATCGAGGATTGGGGTATTTGGAGAAATCTACAAGATGAAAAAGAAAGGAAGGTCCTCTATCAGATCTTCTAGGAATCTCAGTAGTACAAAAAAATTAGGTTGTTGACCTGCGCCTTTTTTTATTCTCTCTACATGAGTTGCTTGTGGGGAAGCATATATTGTTTCCTTCTAAATCTCACCTGTTTTTGTGTTCCTTTTCCTATTCGATCTTTCAGTTCTAATTTAACACCTTTCTCCTCCGAAAACAGTATATATTCACGCCTGTAGTGCCTTTAGGTTTCTCTTGCATTACCTAACAAAGGCCTTGTCTGTGGTGTGTGCAATAACTAATTTAGAATATTTCCTTGAGATTGTTTCTACCTCAGTACAGATGACCAGCATGGCATGTATTGAGGGGGAAAACCACTTTCTAGATCATACACTCCTTGTCCTAAGGACCTATTTTCAAGGTCAAAACGCAGCTATTGTTTCTAGTATTTTTTTGGGTTGCCTTTTTTTCTTCTTGTGATGGTAGTTGGAGCTTGTCCCACATGGGTTAATTATCACTTCAAAACTAGTATATGGACTTGGACGAACACTCTACTTATTGTCAATTTGTTTTGAATTGGATGATTTACTCATGGTATCAGAGCTAGTGTTTTATAGTCCTTTTACCAAGACTCAATTGACTGATTATCCCTTTGTGCACCTTGTTTCTTTGTGATTCCTTTGTTGTTGGTCCTTTAGTTATCTTTTCATGTGCGAGAATGGGGTCACACACCCGGGGAGTTTTGGAGCTTGTCCCAATTACTATATGAACCTGGATAGCCTCTCTACTCATTGCTAATTTGTTTAAGAACCTTCTCTCGTTGTGGGTTTTGGGGGAGGGACTAAGGGGCATGTTATCTACCTCAAATACCTTCTCTGTGTAACTCCTGTTTTATGGGAAATTATTTCAAATAACCCATTTTCCGGGAAATGTTAAAAAACCAATGACATCCAAAACTTGATATGAAATAGAAGTTGTAGAACGTCGGTGCATTACCCTGGTACATTGCTTTCTTTTATCGATATCTTTGTTGGCAAGATGAATTTCTGTGCAAATGTTTTGGAGTTAGGATGACATTTTGGAATTGTTTTCAGGTTTACTCTGTCGACTACATTGCTTGGTTAGTCTTTTCTATCAGAATAGTTCTAATGAGGAACATTTAGTTGAGCTTTTTCAACTTGATGTCATTTGCAGGCCTAGTAGTGTGCCTTTTATGGAATATCATTGCAGTTACCTTGGCCTGGATAAGAGGAGAAGGTTGGTATGGAAATACATTTTATATTAGCATATTCTAGTCTTAAAATTTATCGAATGCAAACATATGAATAATCTGTATCTACAATAGTCTAAGTGGTTCTCGTCTTGTAGGTCCGACAATTTGGTTTCTTGCTATTATCTACTTCATATCAGGGGTTCCAGGGGCTTATGTGTTGTGGTACCGTCCTCTTTATCGTGCTATGAGGTACTTTTCTGTGCTCCTTGCTTTTCACATCGAAAATATTGGCCTATAGGAAAAGACTGCATATGTATAAACCGTGCTACTTGTAAGGCCCATGAAATTACTGCCCATCTACATTCAATGGATCATGGATGGGGCTCAGAATGTGGATTCATAGTGTATGGATCTTTTGGGTTGAATCTGAAATTTGTAGAATGATTGTTTCTTGCTTGCACCTTATTGTAAGGGCATTTAGAGATGGTGGTACGCAGAAAAGTACCTCTTTCTGACTGTTGCCACTAATTTATTTTGGTAACAACTATCTTTACCACCGGTGCACTGATGTTGGAAAACAGTAACACTATAAAGGTACAAATACTTAATTCAAACATATTGATAAATACAGGTAAGAACTTAGAGTATTTGGTTTTGCTCTATAAACCCGGAAAGGTTAGTGCTAAACAGGGAAAAGTATATGCTGGAAATCAGCCAGAATACTGGGAATAATCATGCCCAGTTAGGATCAAAAAAAAAAAATCATGCCCAGTCAACACTCATTCAACACCGTGTTAGATTCCATTGCCAAGGTGGCTTCTTGTGGCTTTACAAATCAGTGTGGTGTATCCAGAAGTTGGGGTAGAGTGTGTATCTTCTTTTGATTTGATATTTGGACCACTATGTGTATTCAATAAATTATTGTCCTGGAGAATTGGTAACTACCCAGAAATACATTTGGTATAATTGCTTCTCAACCTGTTACAGGACTGATAGTGCTTTGAAGTTTGGGTGGTTTTTCTTGTGTTACATGGTAAGATTTTGCATCTTCTGGTAAATTTTCTTTCTGCTGAAATTTTTTCTGGAAATTCATGATTGTCCCTCTTTCTCATGGATGCAGATCCACATTGCCTTCTGCGTCTTTGCTGCCGTTGCCCCTCCAATTATTTTCAAGGGAAAGTCTCTCACGTGAGTTTTTTTTAACCTTTCTTTCTTTCTTTTTTTTCTGAGAATTCTGTACAACATACCTTCTTAAAAATTTATTTCAGCTATATCTATTGGGAAGCGAAGTAGATTATTTTCAGAGAAGTGGGTTGAATTCTCCCAAAAAATTTCGCCCAAAATGATTTTGGTCAGAAGTATGGCAGCTCTCTTATGGCCAAGTGGATTTTAGCCACTTACATTCATCACATAGTTGCCTATGAATTTTTATTGGAGATTGATGGCTAATGAGGGCATCTAAGGGACAGATTCTGGACATCTGAAGATTAGACAGGATAGCACCTCTGGAATGGGTAATTGAATGAACCATTCGTAGCCTATTGTCATGAACTTAACTACCATGATTGGCTCTTCCTATTTGTGTTGAATCTCATTGCTTCAGTTTAATAGTTGGTGAAGCTGATGTTGTCTCCATCACTTTTCCCGTTAAGCAAATCAATTGGAGCAATGTAGTGGTTGAATTTCGACGTAAATTTACTTTGCATTGTGCAACTGATGAGCATACCTTCTGATTTTGTGACAGGGGAATCTTGCCAGCAATAGATGTTCTGGGTGATCATGCTCTGGTTGGGGTGAGTTTAACATCTTATTTCACATGCTTAGCATCACTGAAGGAAATTTCAAGTCTTGTTCTATAGTAAATGATATGAGAGTTTGTATTCTTGTTCTATTTAAGCCCTATTAGTAAACCGTATGCCTCTGTTTATCTTGTTCCAAGCGTCCCTTGTTCTTCTAGATTTTACTGACCAGAATGTAAAAACCAACCATGAAGGGAAGGATCTTTTAGATTTTCCGTGTTTCTGGTGTTGATTACTTTCGTTCTCTTATACTCGCAGATTTTCTACTTCATTGGATTTGGATTGTTCTCCCTTGAGTCACTGATGAGCATCTGGGTTATCCAGGTCTGCTAATTTAAGTTCGATTTCCTCTCTTCTCCCTAGCAATTCTTGTTCCCTTCTGCTTTCTTTTAAGATTTCGTTGGTGATATGCAGCAAGTGTACATGTACTTCCGAGGCAGTGGCAAAGCTGCAGAGATGAGGCGTGATGCTGCAAGACGAACGGTGATGTCAGCGTTTTGACACGGCACCGAGTACAAAAAATTGGGGCTTTTAGGCATATTCTTTGGTGGGGATAATGCCGATAAAATTGAAATGAATGACTACCCCAATCATTTTCTACTTCCTATTCTGGTTGAGTTTGTTTAGGCGTTCGCTTAAGTATACATACAAAAAAAGATACAACATTGACACACAGATTGAGTTGGAACATTTTAGTTCTGGACGTGGTTACTGACTTGTTACTAGTTTGACGCATTATTTTCCAGATGTTAATTGTACAATCCTTTTTTTAGTAATTTGGACAATGCAATGGAGTAGCTTTAATACACGAATCGTTTGAAAGAATGACGACCTGGTGGTTGCCGGAGAAACAAGTGGGAGGGAGGGAGGGAGGGAGTGCGGTGGTCGAATGAGGAGGGGAGGAGACGACTAAAGTAGATGTTGAGCTAGTGGTGGACGTGGAGTAGAAGAAGAAGCGATTGTGGCGACAAGTCACAAGCGAGCGGGGGATCGTGGAGAGGAAATTGAAATTTTTTGTGATTTCACTGTACTTTTAGGAGGGTTTTTTTTGTTAGGACATGAATCACTCTCGAAAAAGGTGCACTAGTTGCACGCCTGATTGATTGGGATAAAATTTGCTCAATGTTGATGGTTTTATAGTGGTGTGCGCTTATGTTTTAATGCCATGAGGTGAGCACCGGCTAGAGACTCTTCGGCATGTTGATTTTATGGCAACTTTCCCATATAAAGTCCGTCTATAGCTTATGGTCTTTAAACAAGTTGTTTATGCTATTTGGACTTTTAGTTGATGTATGTGAGGAGAATAACCTATCTTGAAATTCGTATTTTTGTGAACTTTAGACCGTCTGGTCCGTTTAGACTATGGGAAACTACCATGAGGGAATGAGAACTACCCTCAACCAGTTCATATGGAGTTAGAACCCACATTCTTCACGTAGAGAGGTTGTGGCAATGCCAATTTGGCTACAAAGATGTTCAATAGTATGATTAATTCTTCCATTAACAAGATAAAATGGAATTGGATCCTTTTCAATCCTTAATTGGATTGGATGAGACATTTCAAATCTAGATCGTCTATTGCTTTAATCAATGTTTCGGTTAGGCCAATGTATAGTTTATTTAAATTTTAATTATTCTGTTTAGTCTAAAACTTAGACCGGAAAGAATCCGAACCCAAATGAAATTCCTTAGAGCATCTCCAGCAGATATAACAAAAACTACCTTTAAAACTGTACTTTGTTACCTTTCTACAAATTTGAAGGGTGAGTTATCAGGTCTGCAAATATTGTTTCAATAGCAGCTAAGTAGGAGAGGGTTGAATAGCAGATTTGGTGTTTGTTACCGGAGATGCTCAAATGGATTTCCAAAATAGGAGAGGGTTGAACAGCAGATTTTCTTCTTGTTTTGGTAGTACTTTTGTAAAGCACGTGATTTCGCAGGACAATTTGGCACAACTTCTTTCCCTTTTTCTCAAAAACTAGATTCACTGTTGCAAATTTTATTCACTGCCAGTAATAGGTATATACAGTTCATTTTGAATTTCTGTTTGACCGGAAAAAAAAAATACAGTTCATTTTCCTCTTTATTTGCAGTCTTTTTGTTTAAAAAAAAATCCTAATATACTCTATCTGAGCCTTAGGTTTTCGGCCTCCTTTTTTTTTTTATGTGATCAACAAGACACCGTCAACATAACTACATGTAACATAAGCATAGACATCACGTACCAATGTTCAACCAAACTAAAATACTCCTACTAGGTTTTTATGAAGATGTCACACTTTTTAATTCCTCATTTTAATTTTCACGATGAATTACTCGGGGTTTTTATAACTACCCCTCTCTCTCTCTCTCTCTCAACATGATTTTCAATAACTTTTCTCTGTATTTATTACTCTTATTTGTCTACCTATATATATTTGCTTATTATCCCCAAACCTCCCTCAAAACCTTTACCAAACAACTCTTGTACGTATAGAGTTATGTTCCAATTTTAAATGCGCTCCCATGAGTGAGTGGACGGTGAATTGTTCCTCCAAAAATAGATCAATGTGCGTGTAAAATAGTCTGAATAAGATATCAACAACAACCATACCATAGTAAAAAAACCATGAGTTGTTATTTACTGTTTGGTGTTCTAGAATCTTCCCTAATCATACATTGATATGGAAGCCACCCATTTTGTAACAAAGCCCATGTCAAATAGTCAGAAAAAACCTCTTATATTTTCTTGGAAGAACAAGGAATGTATTAATAACAGTGATATTATTACAGTCCATTTTGTGCAGCTAATACAAGAAAATAAGTGACATAATGCACAGTAAAGAGCAAAAATAACATACATCAACAAATGTCCATATCAACTATCATCAAGAGGAAACTCAGTGATGAAACAGAGGAAAAGCCTTGGAACGTCCACATTAAGAGGAAACATCAAAAAACGTCCATATCAAGAGGAAATGCGGTGATAATACAGAGAAAAGTCCTTAGAACACGAATCGAACTCGAACGAGCTTTTACCGAGTCGAGCTTCGAACAGTTCATGAACGGCTCAGTTCATTTACAGCCCTATAGGAGCTATTAATAATTTGTTCTACCCTGATAACGAAGAAAATGAAGAGTGATTTTCATTCTTACAAACCCACATGCCAATTGTCTCCCTAGCTCAAAATAGCTATTACGCCTACCACATCTTTTTTTTTTTTTTTTTTTTAAGAAAGAACGTCGTTGTCATTGATATAAGAGAAGATTCGAGAATCGCATTACAGAGATACAATAAATTGAAGAATACAGAGGGACTCGGGAAGGCTACTAAAGCATACTTAACAATGGCATAAGCGATTGTGTACACGGCGGTGAATGTTCGTAGGCCGTTACGAGGCACACCACATGAATGCTCTGTTCCTGTGAACACTGACCGTGACCCATCCCACTGGATCATCCAATTGGGTGGGTGCACCCACAGACACCCAGTTTAGCAAAAAATTGCCATTAATTCTCCCTCGGACCCACTTGCCCAATCGTTGTGCCTTAGCCCTAAGATCTTCCTCCCCATCACCTCGGAACAGTTGTCAACCCTCAACCGTATTTACCACGTGGCATATTCACACTGGTCAAACGACAAATGCCTCATCAAATTGGGATTTGCTTCTTTCTTAATACCCTCATTTGTTCGTATTCTTTCTTGACCTATACTATCTAATCTACTTATTCACGAGTTTATGTGATTTTTATTTTGGAGAAATTTTTCGGTGCCGGGTGGATATATTCCATGTGGTGTCCGCTCGGCACATTCGGGCCGTCCAATGTACTTTTTGACCGCCCAGATTAAAACCCTCTCTGTGCTCTCCTCTCACCCCATTACTCTCTCTCTCTCTCTCTCTCCTTTTTCTCTATTCAAATTCGAGCCATCCAAAATCGCAATGGACGGCCCAGATGTGCCGAGCAGGCACCACGTGATACTCATCTGACATTTAGGCCCCGTTTCCGCTATCTTTTTCATTTATAGGTTATTATCAAAAGTAAATTTGTTTATCCTACACTAATGGAGTACTTTTTTCACATCCATTTTGCCTTTGACCTCTCCCCTTTTTCTCCTACACTATATCATCTTTAAGTTATACAGTATATAGTTTAGTGAAAATAATTTGACTACAAAATATTATAAGTAGTCCATAACTTTTAGTTGCTAAACGCCCCTTGCTTTGCTTACGAATGAATGATCAGACGACAACAGTAAAAAAAATAAATTAAACTCCTATTAAAGGTGTTTTTCACTAACGAAAATAAGTAATTATTTTTTAGATAAGAACTTATCTTGTAAAACAGAAAATAAGTACAGAAAGAATAAGGGGGTGTTCCAGTTTCTACTCTTTTTTAAAAAGTTTTTTTTCTTCAATTTTCAAACTCAAATATAATGAAAATAAAAAATAATTATTTAATTTTTTTTGCACCGTATAAAAGATTTCAATGAGATCAATCAAACAAGATCCATATTGATAAGAAAATTATTTGCGTAAACACATAATTTTTGAGCTTGAAATTACCTTCTTTTTTAAAAAGTAACTTTTCCACAAAAGTGGAACACCACCTAACCTTAGCGGAGCGGACCTAAGTATCAAAGCCCACCTTGTTGAGCACAAACACCCCCACAAAGATCTTCTTTCAATCCAACGGTTCAGCTTCCACCAAAACCTGCTCGACCATTAACGCCCAGGCAGTACTCCCGCCTATTTATAACGGTACTCGGAAACCAACCAACCACCATTCATCAAAACCTGATAGCACCATATTATTAATCTCTGGCTCTGTTTCAAAGCTACACAGAAGGAACCCCACAAAAAAACGCAGGCGGAAACCGAACCGAACCGAACGGGAACGGCGGCGGTCATGGTTTGCTTCTGTTTTCTGGTGGACCAGAAGAGGAAAGTGAGGAGGAGTAAGCCGGCGGCCGGGAGTTGCTCCAGGTGCGGCAGCGGGGCCAGCGTCGCCGACATGAAGACCGCCACCAGGTTCTGCCACGTGCCCTTCTACTGGAAGTCATGGAAAGCCATCGTCTGCACTTTCTGTGGAGCTGTTCTTCGCTCTTACCATTGAGAATTTTTTTTTGATTTTATTTTATGTTAGCTAGCTTCAGCTTGGTTCCCAGATAGATCTAGTTCTGTTGGGTTTCTTCTTCTTCTTTTTGTTTTTTTCCTTCTGAATCTGAACTCAGAGGGTATTTTTGAGGGTTGTTTTTTTGCACATAAGGATAAAAAGTGGAGTTTATGGAGGAAGAGATGTAGGAGTAGTAATCGTTTATTTGGTAGAACCATAGAAATTTCTCTCTCTCTCTCTCTCTCTCTCTCTCTCATACTATGTATTTTGATTTTGGTGTCGATTGTGATCTCTCTCTTATTTTTCAAGAAGAGTTGCGTTATTGTTTGTGGAGCTTGATAGTATTGTACACAAAGTGGGGCAAAACGATTCCCCGTTTTAGAACTCATTTTAAGTACTTATTTTTTAAAAAGACAATTTGAAGCTCAAAAATAATATATTTACGCAAATAATTTTTCTAACAATATGGATCTTATTTGATAGATCTCATTGAGATTTTTTGAACGGTACAAAAAAAATCGAAAAATTATTTTTCATTTACATTATTTTTTACTAGTTTGAAAATGTGAAATAAATATTTATTTTTTAAAAAAGGTGTTGTGGAACGGGTTAGTTTTGTCCACATTTAAAATCGTCTAGAGGATGTTTAAACTAATAGTATAATTCTAAATTGGCCTTTAAATGTGGTCAATATTATGTCGTTTTTTTGAACTGTACTCCTGTAATGCAGGAATACACTATAGATCCTCGGATCCCCTTATTTTTTCCCAAATTTTCAGACTCAGGAGTCCGATAGTTCATATCTTTTATTTTTTCACATACGGCAGTGCCAACAAACACTGGACCCGAATTCGAAGTCACTTCAAAGTTCATTTTGGGCCATCCGGGCCTACACCCATGCATGTTGTTACTGACAACAAGGTCCTCGAAATTGGACGATCCAGATGGCCAACAACACCCATATTGTTCCTAAGGGATAACTATAAGATAAAAAAAAAAAACACATACCGGTGTATACAACGGAAATTAAGATCGTGCTAACCTCTAGCTATTGTTGTTCAAGTGTAACACACACTCTAGATTTAGGTGTCTTTTAACCTATGCATGACTTGAGAGTGCCTAGATTTGATGGAGATCATAGGCTTATAAAATGTTAGGTTAGAGACCCTTAATCTTCCTCAAGAAACCTTATAGTTTCCCTCCATCATGGAAACTTAAATTTACAAATAATGGAGATAGTGGAAAGCCAAAAACTTTTGAAACCACCACCGCACAAAATGTAAGTGGGCAACTAACTAGAATCACACATGTAACTAGTGGGCCCTAAAATATTTCTTTCATTCTTCCACTGGCCCACGAGACACATGTATACCAAGTTAGGTGATAAATACTTTATTATGGCCATAAAACTAAAATCGCCCATATGTTTGAATTTTGGAAAACCTCTTAATCCATTGAAAAATATCAAACATGAATCACAGCAGTAGTGTCATAACTAATAGGCATTCCCTTCCATGTATTACAATGTGTGACATTTCCCAACGAGTACCAAATAAGACCGAATAAGATATACTTTATAAATGACTAACTAGTAGTCATTTAGGGTCCTCTTTATTTATTCCAATGGATAACCTTTATACGTACTTCTTATCTTATGTGCACATGTACGTCTTTATTCTCCAAGAACACTTAAATGTGACAAACCCCGAAGTGAGCAACAATAGAAGAAAAAACAAATATGAAATGAGCTAAGAAGCCACGTACTCACTACATGACACAAACTATTTGCTGGCAGGAATTAGCTCAATGCTTTATGCTCAATGGTCACAAGGTAAATATATGAACTCTTTCTCTCCCCTAATGAGGTACTTCAGAAGAAAATTGTAGCAGTAATTAACTTAGTAATGGTCTCGATATAATATCGACAACTTGAGACCCCTTATTGCATGCTAGGCTAGTTTCATAGCTCCCACTAATTCTGCCATTCATAGTGAAAATCACTTTGAACTGGATGTCAACACAATGGCAAGATTTATAGCTTAACCTCAATTAATTACTCTTGATTAGCATGCATGTACATATAATTCTTGGTTCTTTATAAGTACCAGATCACTATCTTTATTTGTAGCTTTCTAATGCTTCATATCAAGGTTACTTGGTATCAACCTAGTAAGGCCTTACCAAATATCCATATAAGCGAAGATAAATGTATTAATTTGCTCCCACTAACCTTAAGGAGCAAAACCGAAGCTTTATTGGATCTTCGGAAAAACGTTAACTGTTAACGGCAGAGATGGAACTTCAAATACTCTTACTTTGAACATTAAGCTTAAGGGGGCTGACTCTCCCACTATTAATGTTCAAACTTTTATCTAGCGCATAAACTTAATCATGTGGGTATGGTGCTTTATCCACATAGCGCAAAATCACGATCCATGCACCCTAAATTTTACTTTCCAGGCAATCAATAAAATTTTCACAACTTGTAGTAGAATATAAGAAGCAACTTAAGAAACAACATGAATGGCTTCAATAACCAAGAAATAAAACAAGTTACTTGTAAATTCTAACCTTCCTGTGGGTAGAGGTGCATCATGCACGAATTTACGTAACTCTTTATGAATAAGATAAACGATCAAAATAATGAGAACAAATCCATATATGTGGGCTTAGGAAAAGTTTATTCTCGACTTCCAAATGATTTTCTTACTCAATGCAAATCACAAAAATAACAACCTCCTTGCAGGACAGAGTTTTTGTTTTCATGAATTAACTTCAACTTTTATGCTAATCTATAACTTAAATAAAGTAAATTCAAATCTCCTTGTGGGTAAAGGCTGCAACACGCACTGAATCTACTTCACTCTAACAACAAGACTAGCAAATATAAAATGCTTAATAACAGGAGAAATTTCTGTTTTCATGTGGAATTACCCATTTATTCCCAAACAAACAAATAAAATTAATTATTCTCCTATGGGTAAAAATAATTAATCTTATCGATTCAAGCTTAATGGTAGATGCCATATGACACCAACATATATAGCCCAACGACCATCCATGTGACAATTCTTAATATGAATACCATAATATGTCAAGACGCTGTGGTTAATCTCAAAATATTACGATGTCCAAGTTATCTCAAAAGGCATGAACCAAACTTTTATGGGACAAACCTCAATAGTCCACTCCATGGTCCCGAAATCGTGAGTCTATCTCATGAACAAGGTTTGAATTTTGAATTGTGAACAAGTACCGTAAGCATTGTTGGATTTAATCAAGTCAAACTTCATTGGTCATGCATATGTTATTCTCTAGCTGCCAATTACTATAATCAAACCCCAAGTTGTTCAAGAGATAGGAAGGAAACAGGGCCGGCTCATAAGTTTTGGAGGCCGGAAGCGAACCTCTTGAATGAGGTCACCCTATATTTTTCATACAAAAGTAGTCTACAAAGAGTCATAAAAAAAACCAATACAAAAGATTTACCATTACAAAATAGAAGCATATAATCAAGGCTTCAAGCCTCCAATCGGACAC
>JAOTQK010000019.1:8108981-8154064 GCA_025642025.1 Rhododendron ferrugineum
CATTTAGATTATTTTTGAGTTTGAAAATGTGAAATAAGCTGCTTATTTTTTAAGAAGGTTTCTGGAACGGAGCCTAACGTCAGGCAACCCACTACTATTTACTGTATATGTGCACATTTATCATTTTATATATGAGGACACTTCGTGACTGTTTGATGTGTGTAGGTCCTACATTAGCCGGCTCACGTGTATCAAATGGTTTGGACGTATCTGTAATCGAATCTGTTCACATCCATCTGTCTGTAGCATTACTCTCACATACAGTACTGATCATTTTAACGAAAAAGTTTACAACTACGTGCCCATACTTCAATAAAACACTTGGAACATATATACACTCACACTCATGGGGGGTTTCCACGCACTGACGCACACTGCAAGGCGTATATATGTGTGTGGAACCCAACATACGTTGTGGTCGTAGGAAAAAGTAAGTATCATCAATTCAACATACAAAAAAACAAAAAAAAAAACAACTTTTGATGATCAATTAAA
The DNA here is from genome assembly GCA_025642025.1 of Rhododendron ferrugineum. NCBI lineage: Eukaryota > Viridiplantae > Streptophyta > Magnoliopsida > Ericales > Ericaceae > Rhododendron > Rhododendron ferrugineum. The sequence goes on from JAOTQK010000019.1 coordinate 8,109,477, forward strand.
CATCATTCACATACACTCTCTATAGCAACTCACTAACATCATACAAGAACGGATCACAAACTCTCTTCCCTCGTCCAAAAATTGCTGCAAAACACTCCAGTACCCACTTATATATGAACATGTTGATATCCTGAGATGTGTTTGGAGACGTCACTGGTGTGTCCAAAGAGAGAGATTATTCAGTGTCCGGAGTCAAGCATACGTGGTGCCCCAACCCTTATCTCCACCACACATTTCGTGGAGATACCCAATAATATTTCGTCTAAAGCGTGTCTTCGCGCAAAGTGTGTCGGACAGTATTACACATATCTACGACAGGCAAAGGGAAGTATCTGTGCTTCAGAGGCTATGGCTTGCTTAAATAATCTGATCATCACCTCCAAAAGGATAATGAAGTCCCTTTAGCTGATTTACTTAGCTGCAGGTTTTGACGTTTACTCTCAAGTCTATTATACAGAAGGTGTAAAATAAAGATTGCATCCTTTAGGAATAGAAGAGAGAGCAGATCCCCATTGAGGTTGGAAGACGAAGTCTTTTGAACTATCAAGAACCATTTACCAAGTGATGTATACGAATTCAGAATACTATGTCTCCAAAGTCGCGACAAGGCATTTCAGCCTCACTCATTCCAAAATCGAAAAATCGTTCTTCATACTATTTATTGAGTTTAAGTTTGTTTTTTCAATCAAACTGATTTCAAACGAACTTTAGTCAACATGATCACGAGTTGATGAGGTTGAGTAGTTTGATTTTTTTGTACTTTTCGCGTTTGAGGAAAAAGCAGATTGTATATGAACTAATTGAGTTTAGTATGCGCTGAGTTGCGAAATTAACTAGCTTCAGAATGTGTCTTAGACTCGGTTGAGTTCGTTTTACAGCTATAGTGGTAATCTCCGGTGAAATTATACAATAGTCCGGGAGTTCCGCCACGTGGTACTCCCAAGATGAAGAGAAAAAACATCCATGCACAAAACGGACACACTACTTGCGAAACGCAAGTTCTCACGAGGTGAGCTCACTTCTTACAAGCTTTGAATTTTTAGGTGAATATAAGTTCCAAACAGTATGTCTTGGGCCTCAAGTATTGTGCATCAGTTTCTTCCCTAACAATCTGAGCCTTAGCATGCGCACCATGAGACTCTCTGTAACCCTAACAGCTACCTCTGGTGGCTTCACCAGATCATGGTTCTTGTTCCATTGGCACTGGAGAAGGTTTGCTGGTGCCATTTCCGCCAACTGGTTAAGCCTTCCTGGTTATAAGATAACAGCGACTGGAAGCCATCAGAATCGCCGATAAAAAGAAAAAAAGCCATTGGAATCACTAGTATTTTCGGCCATCACACAAGCCAAAAGGGCTGATATATTATCTCCAGGATTTGATCAAGCTCATAATTTTTCAGTCGCCTAGCTATAAGAAAGAAATAACTCTTGCTCCTTGAGCGTTGAAGAACTTCCTTGTTCTCTCTACATGTATCCTACTAGATATATAATCACATCAACAATGCTAGTAATTTGCAAAAGGTGCCTCAATATCTTATTTTCCTCGCCACTGAGACCGTGTCTGCCTCGCATCCATAAAACCTTAGCAACGCAGGTCTCATACCAAAGTTCCTCATCATCTGTAACACTTTTCCAGACTATTCTAGGTCAAGATGCAGAACCACAATCAACCGCGAGCTTCGAAAGGTAAACCAAATCATGTTCAACCAACCATTCCTGCTTTTACCCTCGCAAGGTTTCTGTTCTATAAATGTTTACATTGGCTCAGCACGTCAACAATTTCTAATATGATGCATCAATAAGAGTGAATTAGAGCATAAAGCATAAGCATAGAGCTTGTGCTCTAACATGTACATTGCAAGTCATTACTTGCAAATACTTTGTTGCACAAGCAGACAGCTTTGGACATCATCCCTTCAAGTCCCCGCATCACCGTCTGCCCAATAATTACACTCAAAGAACTCCATTGGTGCATACAATGGAAAGGGGAAAAAAACAACCAAAATTTGAAGAGAAGATAGCAAAAAGACTCATTCTGAAGACTGCATTTCAATAAAGGGAATAAATTACTGGATCTGCTTGTTCTAAACCAGTCAACTGTGATTACCGGGACTAAATTAAAAATTCAAGTCTTCAGAAAGCTTCAATGAAGCTTTCTGTAAATGCTGGATGGGGGTTAAATTGAAGTAATAATGGGGAAAAAATAACCCACCCAAGGGAAAAGGAACTTTCAGACTAAGAATTGAAGGAACCATAAGCTTCAAGGAGTTTCAAGGTTTCACATTCCTAGTAAAGTCGATGCAAGTTTGGCAGCCGCAGTCTGAAAAACGACAGATTTCACAACCAAAGCAAACACAAGAGGTGCAACCTTTGCACGTTGGAGAGCGGGAGCACCCTCTATACACCCTGCGACTTGCCCGTTCTTCGTCATATTCGCAAGTTACTCTGTAGCACAGGAAGCAGACAGTCACATGAAGTAGAGTTAAACTTTGAACATGTACTATTTAGCATGGTTAAAAGTACACTGAACATAATCAGAAAGGTTTATCAGAAAGAAAAAAAAAAGGATTCAATTGTTCATACGTCACAAGAGTTGGAAAAAAAATCTTATAGGTGCTAAGGAAAACTTCTAACTCTTGGCAAGTTTCACTCTTTTAGACTTCAAATGTCCACATTCTGAAGCTTGAAGTTCAACTTCTAGGGAAAAAAATACCACTGAAGGTATTTCCATATAAAATGTTCAGACTGAGGACACATATCTTTATGGTTGCCACTTGCCATAACTAGGCGTTCTTCATTGCACCATTCACTTTCCAATAGTAAGTTTGCTGATATAGTGTTCCGTTAAATGTATTAAGTAACAAGTGGGTATTTGATGGAACATAACATTGTTCAATGTCTTCTAATCTGGCGAGTCAAGTGAATATGGGAAAGAATCCCGAAAAACCTATATATCAGTGAAAGAACCACAAGAATTTCTTATCAAATAAAATATGAAAGAATCATACCATGTACAGATATTACCACATAATTATGAGTCTTATACCAAGAAAGGGAATAGGTAATTCGTTCCATCACAAGGATTGAACATGAGGGATATACACACATACTGGTAGAAAGAGATTTCCCTCAAGGAGAAAGGCTTTAGGACTGAAGTCGAAGACATAATTGATTGACAAAAAACCATTCCCACTACTTTACTGCTGCCCCTTTTCCCCAGCAGGCAAATACATTTAGTGTTAAAACCTAAGGAGGGTCCAGTACCCAGGTCAGAGATGTAACCATGTAAATGTAACCATTATATTGTTGCCAAGATACCTCTATGGATTAACAATGTGTTACACATCCTTACAAGTGCAAATAATGCTAATTTCTTCCAAATCGATAAATCATGACAATTATATGTGTACAACAAATATGAGTAGGAACACCAAGTGTAGTTGATGTCAATAGTTACTTTCCGAAGTTCGCAGCTAGCTATGATTAAAGGCTCGGCCAATAAGCCTCTCCATATATGCTCATGTTTCATTTAATGGTCCTTTGTGCAGTATTTGTCTGTCAATAAGTCTACACGACATTTTGACATGCTCTATAAATAAATAAAAGATTCTAATTAAAAATTGTTCCAATAAACAGCATTCCCTCTTCACTTGTCTAATATATCAACCATCATCTATCTCACAAGAAGAAGACTTCTCGAAACCTTAACTAGAGCCTACTATTTCATTTGACACCTCAACGTGTTCCATAAGTGTACATAGGTGTCCTGAAAGTTTTCTAATGTGTCCCGACCATGTTCTAGAGTGCTTCATGAGTGTCCATATAAAAAAGAAAAGAAGAACAAATGCACACTTGATTTGAGTGTTGGACACGTGTCCAAACAGTGTGTCTGGCAAGTGGCTAACACTGGCATATGACCTCCGACGTGTTCGTGCTTCATGGGTTGGAGTTATTAAGCATGAAAGGATTGCAGTTCAAGATTGTATTCACCAAGTACTTCACATTCCTACCATGTGCTTATCCTATTGGAAATTTCACGACAGTAAATGTGGTTAAGGAAAACCCAAGTGAAACTCTTGAGCATGGAATTAGTGGCAATGTTAATAGTCAAGATGTGAATCAAGGACGAGTTTTCTACAACTAGGGGAGACTGATGCAGCCCGCTAGCTGAAGACATGATCAATAAGCCTCCTCATTGATGCTGAGTTTCATTAGTTATCTTTCATTTTGTACTACAATTATGTCAGAAGTCCTACACTATATTTGATTTACCGTTCTTGGAAATACAATAATTATGCCAGAAGCTCTGTGTTAATGTATCATAGTATAGGTGGTGCTTCAAAAGGGGTTCGGACAAAATGCAACCAATGACTTGTTGGTTAGTATATTACATCAATTCCAAAAATTATGTCTTACAACCCCTTTTGAGGATTTAATTTCAGCCATGGAGCTTGTTCTTAGCATTGGCAGCAATTATTTAGATAGAAAACGTCATTGGATTATGGCAGTCTGTTTTGCTGCATCACTTTCTGCCCTCTAAGGAAACTGTGGCAATGGAAGAGGAAAATATTGAACACGTCTCCTTACATTAGCAGCTTACTAATAAAGGTGGTCAACATCCAACTGAACATGTGCACGAGCCACAAAGCATGCTTTTATATGGTGGAAAGACAAACTTTGGTGTGCCAAACTTGAAAGAACCCAAAAGCCCTCCACGGAAAAGAAGTGGAAAGAAAATCATTCACTCCTACGCATTTTCAAGTATTAATTCATTCAGTTGAGGATAAGGCAACATACTTGTCATATGGTATATCAGCGCACTTCCAATTTTCATCTGCCAATGCATCATGATATATCCGGCATTCATCTTTGTTGCGAAGACGAAATCTTCGCTCTTTGTTACACATAGTGCAGTGAACAAACTCATCACGATGACAAACTCGCCCATTCTGTGATCTGTGAGACCTATTGGCACCTTTCAACGCTTGACTGTAATATTTAAGCAGTGGTGTCTTGTACAAAGGAACCTTCTCTCCATTAACAATGACCCAAAGATTGTTTTTCCATTTCCTTGCTGTTTCTCTACCAGAATGCTTCTCAAATGCAGCGGGGGTCAGCTTATCTGATCATGAAAAAAACATCAAAATTTGGAAAAGAAATTGAAAATGTACAGATAACTTGTCCCGTTAGCATGACAAAAGTGAACAGATAACAATACTGACAGTCCAACAACAACAATGAGTGTGAACTCCCAAGCAGTTCAACAAATCTACAGTTTGGCAGAAATCGACTGCATAAGTCCAACGAGGCCAATGTTTCAAACCAAAGCTACAAATTCAAAAAGTTCAGATTCAGAACATAAAATCAGCATTGTTGGTCTTGTCTCAATTCATGAGATCGTACCGCTACATGCCCTCCATGGACCGAGACAAAGGAACTATTACACAAGTTTATACAAGCATGACAACTTGACAAATGACAACTCAATAAGCTAAAAGAAAATGTGGGGTCGAAGGTTTGCAGTACAAATATGTGAAAGTACCACTACTTCACCCAGCAATATCTAACAACTGCTCCGAGAAAAGGAGTCACCCTCTGGTCAACCCCGAGTTTTCACAGAATTTAAAATTTCTGCTTTGAATCAAATTTTGAAATTGCAACCTTAAGTGGTTGTCGGACTTCGTTGCTCGGCCCAATTCGTAACTCATCATCAACCCCCTAATTCTTTGTGTGCTTATATATTATGGAGTTGAGAGGAAAAAATGATGAATTCAATTAGGTGCTGATTTGTCTTGTGGATCTGTGGTAAAATTATAGAGCCACAAATCAGAAAGATATTACTTTTACATAAAGAAGGAATGAAGCGCTTCTATTGGTTACCCTATTGTTTCTCTTGTCATAAAAGGTACTCCTCCGATTTTTAACCCTCCAAACCATCCACAGGTAGATTCTGATGATCACATTTTTACAGCCTTCTATGCATTGCAAACTTCTATTATATGGAGATCATCCCATTCTAATCCACATTACTATCAAGTGTCATGACTCATGAGTCATGACAGAACCCAAGCACAAAGTTTTAGACTTTCAGTCCATTTCAGAACTAGTTCGGTATGAAAACAACTGATTCTCAATTGCATTAGTCATGAACCAGCACTAAGTCAACAACACCAGAAGTCACATCTCATGGCAAGCAATAACGCATCAGAAGTCTAAACCCATGAAGAAAACCAATCAAGTTACGTGATTGAACAAACTCTTCACTTTTCCAAACAGGAAGAACAGAACTCCAACACTAAAAACCCACACATTACATGCTGACGAAGCCCACGAGTTATTGCATTGACCACAAACAATAGAAGTAACATGCATTGCAGGATACCCAAAAATATACAAGTAACCTAATCAACAAAAAAGAAGGTTTTAATTCAAACCACAACATCAAAAAAAGATGTAGCTGCACCATTGTACCAAAGGATATCAAAGAAAAAAACTTCACACAGGCAAATCAACATACACTTGAACTGTATAAAGGAGAACATAAAGAAACACTCAAAATGTGGTTTCCATTCAAACCCATGATCAAAAACCCTCAATGAATCAAACCCTTTAACAAAAAACCACCGTAAAAACAGACTAACACAGTACAGAGCGACACGAATCAACTTCAAAGGCAACAAACCAAACAAAAAATCAAAACACCAATGTATCATAAAAAAGCGCAATCATGCATATGGGTCTATAACTGTTCGAGGAGAGAGAGAGAGAGAGAGGGAGGGAGAGAGAGAGAGAGGGAGGGAGAGAGAGAGAGACCTTCCTTACAACCAGGGGTGCACTCGCAGGTGATTTCGAGGTCACCACTGACGAAAACCCTAAGCCTCCCAACAGCATCACCGTATCGGTGGCTGGTACACCCACACGTCACCTCCACGTAATCATCGTCGGCTCCTCCTTTCTTAAACCCACTTATCTCTCTCACCTCTTCCTCGCTGAACATCACCACACCCGCCGCCGCCGCTTCTCTCTCTACTCCATTCTTCTCCATTGTTTTTTTCTCTCTCCGAAAAGAACCCTGTTTTCGCAACGAAAAAAGAAAGAGAAAAACGGAAAATTAGACGAAGATAGGATACGCGAAAATGGGTTATGTCGAGAATCGAGTTAAATAATCTTGGTATAAAAATAGGTAAAAATGCAGTCTTTAAGAGAGAGAGAGAGAGAGGGTGGGGAAGGACCCAGAAAAACACGAGGAGAGGGAAATCTCAAAGAGCACGCATCTCCAAAGAGCAAGTCCGAGAGATCTGGTGGAGAAAACGTTGAAAATGAGGAGAGAGAGAGAGAGAGAAGGGTTTGGTGTTGGTGTTGAGTGAATGAGCTGGCCGGGGGAGGCGCAAACAAAATGTATGAGGAACTGAGAAAAGAAAAGAATTGGGGGCCTTGAAGTTGAAGTGAACTAGTGAAGGGATCTACTCCTAGTATTTTAGAGAGAGAGAGTGTGTGTGTGTGGGGTATGACTTGCATGACATGACAAGAGGGAAAGGCAAAGTAAAATATGAGATAGGAGTATTTGTACGTCATGTGTTCGTTTATGGGTGTGTGTTGTGAGTACAAATTATCTGTTGGATGAGGGTGGATTTATCCAACTTGCCCAGTTGCTCTTGTAACTTAGGTGCCGAAAGGTTTCGGGTTCGAGCCGAAAGAACATCAACGATACCTCAAGAAAAATACTATGGATTATAAAACAGTTCAATCTGAATCGATCAAAAAAGTGGAAGTTCAATTGGTCTAAAAACGGGTTCGGTTGATTTTGGTTAAATTATGTGTTGATTCAGCCTCATTTATCCAATAATAATACTGTGCCAAGCCGATTGTATCAAGAATATTCAATTGGCAAAATGTTTGAGGCCATCTGTAAGTGTAATATTTTAGTAGTAAAGAGTAATTATTTGGACGTTTTAGTTGTTTTTAGGCTTCTAGTACTTTGAGCCAAATTTCTCACATTTGTTTTCTTTAATGTAGCCCATTAGTCCCTATCTCAAAATTACCTGACCGAATCGAATCCCTCGGGATATAGAAGCGAAACCGGTTTAGTTCGGTCGAAGATTTCAGGAATGGCAGAAAGAAGTCAAAGAACCGATTGGTTTCGGTCTAAAAAATGATGGAAACCAATACCAGTCAAAATATTCATTGAACCGAAAGTGGTTTGTGATAGTTTGGTTTGGTTAGATTTTTTGAATTTTTCATGGTTAGCTTCAAGACTTCCACAATATCAAACCCCCTATCCATGACTATTAAAATATCAAAACCCATATATAAGACTAGTAGACTACTAAAATATCAAAACATCTATCTGTTCAATCACTCATGTATATAGTTGCAGTCGGTTTGAGAGTATTTTTCAGGTATTCGAGATCGAGTCGAAAATTGAAATTTCCACTCCTCAAAAAACGAAACAAACCAGGCCCAAACCTAAACGGACCAAACTCCAAATTTTTTGATTGGTTCAATTTTCTCAGTTATATTTTCGAACCGGACATTTATTATTAGTATCTAGATATATTTGGTTAGTTTAGACTTAGAACATCTCCAACAGATACTAGGCATATTGCCTAGGGAATCTGCCGTTTCATATTTTGGCTAGCCACCAGCCTAGGCTATTCTCAAGAAAGCTAGGGAAGAACGAAAAGGGATATTCAATACAATCACAACCGCATCAAATCAGCCCTCTCCATGATAGGTAACGCTCCAACTCCTCCCACCCTCATCAAATCAGCCCTCACAGGAAAATCAATTTATCGAACAGAACCCTCGCTCAAAAATTGATTTATTGAACAAAAATTGATTCCTAGTTTTGACTGTAACAGAGCCATCGCCAGGAAATCATGGCCGATTGAAGGGAGTCGCTATTGAATGGAGATTGAAAATCATCGCCGATTGAACCATACCTCAAGCCAGGAAATGTCGAGGAGGAAGACGCAGTGGCGTAACCAGGAATTTAATTCGTTGGAGGCACCGTTATTTAACATGGTCTTAGAATTCTCTCTTTCATAATGAACAAACATAATATAAAACAAATTAAGGACTTAGAACGTAAAATTTTGCTACAATATGCAGATAGACAACGGGTATTTATGAGAAACAAATACGTAAAAGTTTTGTTTTATTTTTATTTTTGAAAACTTGACAAAGATACTGGACGATGTAAATGTTATAAGAGGAAAATGTGTATAATTTTTTTTTAATACAAATTGTCATGGCCGTTATAATTTAGCAGTAAACCTGATATTATTGGAACTCACAGTGGGGGCCCGTGACCCGACTAGTCGCACATTATCTCTGCCACTGGGAAGGCGAGTTTGTTGGGAACCGAATCTTGTGACTTCGATCGGCAGTTTGTTCAAATCGAAAAAAAGGCGAGGCTACTGGAGATGCTCTAAGCACATAAACTATTCATCTTGGACCGATTGGTTCATTACTAAGTACATATCAAGAAAGCCAATCCAATGTCTAGGTTCGAGTTTTAAAATGCACTTATAGTTGTCTCTTAAAGTCTCTAATTATCTTATCCTGCCAGTTTTTAATCAACTGTCAAGCATATCTAGAGTAAATACGCCTACTAATACTTTGTGGGAGTATGGGGAAAATCTATCTCACGGGAAGAGGATGAGGATTTCAAAAAAGTGTACTTTATGGTATTTTAATGCCTACTTTAGGATGTACCATTCTTTTCATGAAACCCCTTTTTACTAGTACTACTAGCAGTAGTACTGTATTTTTTTTTTTACCTCTTTTTACCCGCCCCAACATAAATTTCACTGACACCCCCTGAGGTTTTTGTTAAATTACGGATATCCCCTCACATATGAGAAATAACAACGATCCCTTGTGTTTTCTATATGCGTTTCGCCGACGCTCCCAATGAACAATTGTCTGTCTAAACACGTGATGGAATGAACAAAAGTGACTTATATCTAAAAATTCATGATTTTTAAAAATAAAAGTGATTAAAAAAAACTTTTAACTCTTACTTTAATTGAATTAAAATCACTTTTTTAACCAATTGGAGGAGTTGTTTTCATCAAGAAGGGTAAAATTTACAAATAACTATTTGTTTTTTACTACTTGGAAAGACCCTTTTTTTTCATAACTGATAAATTTATTACTTTTGGGACAAAAAAAATTGAGAATTGAGAGTTTTTATTATTTATTCTTTTATGAAAAATAGTGAATTTGTCAACATAAGATACTTTTGACTAATTTTATCTTATGTTTGGTCTAACAGTTGTTGGTTGGGTGTCGATGAATTGAACAGTGAAACCACATAGAGATTATAATCATTTTCATACATTAGAGAGGTATTTGTCATTAAGACAAACCTTAGGAGCTCTCATTGAAATTTACCAAGAGAATAGAGAAGAAACATTGACAAATCGGCCAACTTTGCAAATAGGAAAGGCTAGGAAACACAATTTTTACTTGTTTCTCCAACTGTGTAATCAAACATATTCACGATTTATTTTTATTTTTTTTATCGGAATCACATTTTATTGAAAATATCAAACGACACTTACAGCGATTCCATCCGAATACAGTGGAAAGAAAAATTACAGTCAACCCATCACAGAGAAATACACAATAAAAGTAAGGATAAATGGACGAAACTAATGTCTAAATTCTAAGTCGAGTCAAAGGCTCATTACACACCGCCTCTAAGGGTCCGCGATTCACAAACAATTTTTATTTTTTACTATGTGTAGAGTTATATATACTAGCAGCGTGTAGCAATTATTTACCAACCTAAAGCAATTTTTTTTTTTGCCAACCGATACTAACCTAGAATTTACATCACTAATTACCGTAATTCCTATGTCTAGATTGACTCAGAAAAGTTAGCCAACCACAAACCAAACCGAATCGGATAATAATGGCCTGGTGCGACACAAGACTTGGTTGCTAAATGATTATGGTTGCTCTTTTAGGTACATTCTTTCTTTCTTTCTTTTTGAACTGCTCTTTTAGGTACATTCAATTCATGCAATTACTAATTTATGACTGGGGATTAAATTGCACCGCTAGGACTCGTTTGGAAGCAATCTTGTGAAGGGGTATCCCCCTATAAGACCGTGGACCCCTCCTTATTCCCTGTTTTGGAAACCCAAAAACCAGGGGTTTTTCGTTTATCCCCCTCTTGTGTAAGACCCGCCAATACCCCCTACGGCAGTATTATTTATGGGTAAGTTTTGGGGTGTTATTAGTTAATACTCCCGGATGGACCGGGAGATCTTGCCAAGCAAGGGTGCAGAGCACATCTCAACCGTCAAAAAGTGTTTTGGACGGCCCAGATGCAAAAGTACCGAACGGATTTTTAAAAAAGAAAGAAAGAAAAGGAAAATGGTGTTTCGATCCGGACCGTTGATTCCGAGATGAACGGCCGGATTGGCCACTCGGCAGGGTCCCCGGGTCCCCCCAGGATAAGGCCGAAATAATACCCCCTCCTCCTCCATTTAACTACAAAACAACCTTATCCCCCCATATTATCTCTTATCCAAACTAAGTACTATTTTATCCTCTCATTTTTAATACCTCATCCAAATCAACTACTATTTAATCCCCCCTCTATAAATATCACATCAATATGAATTATCCCTTATTAATTAATACCTCATACTATTTTATACCCTCTTTATAAATAATATCCTCAGTTCTTATCTCGCATCTAAACAAGTCCTTAAATTGAAACTTAATGCAGGCCGAAATACGCCTGAGTGTATCACATACGGAGTATTAAATTTGGACTGGGACACTGAGGCGGTTAGGTCGACATAAGCTGGATCGTGTGATCGAAATAAAAGTGGAAAATGTTAATAATGGCCTAGTGAGTTGTCAATTCGGCAAAAAAATGCCCCCCCCCCCCCCCCCAAAAAAAAAAAAAAAAAACGATGCTCTTTTCTCTTCTTAAAAACTGGTCTTCAAAATTTTTGACTGTTTGGTCGTTCGTGTTTTTTCGTTCTGTGTTTATTTATATCAACTTTTGTACTTCCTTCGTTTTTTTTAAATGTCCTGCTTCGTAACTACAACTTATTAAAAAAATATCATCATTACACATTTCACATCAACTTTTTCCTTCACTTTCCCTACTTACCCATCATCATTACACTTTTACTCACGAACTTTTCAAAATGAAATATACTTTTAAGGACAAAATAGACAATGCATCAACTTTTACCCCCCTAACTTTACAAAATGAACACTTATTAAGGGACAACCCAAAATGAAATACTGGGCTTTAAATAAGAGACGGATGGAGTATTTGTTTTCTTTTTAATTTTTGGATGTATATAACGTATCTCTATTTAAAAATAAAAAAATTGTTAATTTTTTTAAAAAAATGAATAAAGTTTAAAAAATACTCAAACTTAGGTCCCATTCCGCTAAGAAAAATAAATACTTATACTTATTCTTTAAATTTAATGTGATGTACTGTGAGTGAATAATCTGTGTCGTAAAATGAAAAATAAGTATTTAAAAAAGAAAAGTAGATATATTGTGAAAGATCACCTATCCCTTAAAGCGGAAAACTGCCAACCAAATGATGTGTAATTTCACCCCTTTTTGACAATAAACCATGCAAATGATTGAGTCCGATCATTGAACTTCAAAGTCGGTGTAGATTTTACGCCATCCATTTTCTTTAGTAGTGTTGGTCTGTCATGAATTAACAGAGGTGTGTGTAAGCTGGTTTAATTAGACATTTTGAGTAATCAAAACAAATTATAAAAGGCTTGTTTGTTCGACCAATAAGAGCATTAATAAATTAAAAAAATTGGTCTTATATAGATCCATTATGTGAATTTCATAAGCCCACAAATTCACCTATTAGTTTTGTAAGGTGTCAAGTCCAATTTAGAAAGTTCATAATAGGGTACAATAGGATTTAGACACCCTCGTAGGATTTTAGGGCTCTCTTTTCAATTATAGGGTAGGGTACCTCGAATTTAGGCATTTTTATATAGGGGTGTACATGGTCCGGTTCTCTAGAAAACCAGTAACATGACCATTTCAAACGGTTCTAGAAAATTAGGAACCAGAATCTAACCAATATATGCATGGAACCTAACCAGAACCAAACCGCAAGATCGGTCCGATTTTGGTTCAGTTCCAGTTCTATCCAATAAGCATCCAAACACTTATTCACAAAATATGAACTCATAAAATTAAAGAAATAGGAAGATAATCTGCTGGAATAGAAAAGGAAGGAAGGAAATAAAAACTTTCCTAATAAATGAGATTTCATCTCTAAATAAATTAAGTTTAGGAAGAAAAAGATTAACCTACCAAATTCAAATACATATTTAATTACATACATATGTATTGCTATATTTATCTTAGTTTTAAACGGTTCGGTTCTGTTCTAACCACGGTTCATTAATTGAGGAACCAGTAACCGAATCAAAATTAACGGGACTTATTTTTTTGGAACCATAATCTGACCGTAGAACAGCAGAACCGAACCAAATAGGACAGTTCGGTCTGGATCGGACTGGTTTTACGGTTCGGGTGGTTTTCTTGAACACCCATACTTTCATAGGGTTTTATAGTGCACTTTCCTAATATAGGGTTTTAGTAGTTTAGACACTTTTATAAGGTTTAGGATTTTATACACTTTCATAGGATACCCTAGCGTGTGGACTTGTGGGCTTACAAAACTAATAGATAGTCTTGTTAAGCTTATGAAATCTCTATAGTGGACCTATCACAATAAATTAGCTGAGTTTTTTTTTTATTAATTTTTTTTATCTGCAACTAGCTGAGAGTTTTTTTTTTTTTTTTTTTGATCCGCAACTAGCTGAGAGTTCAATTTCGGAAAGTTAGAATAAACACTCGAGTTGGTCTGCTTCTGGATTTTTATTTTTTTATTTTTGAAGATGCCTACTTCTGACTTGAGATGTAATAAATTCACAACTTGTGTCGTGCGCACCTATTAATTTATTTCAACATACATTAAATAAGTAATTGGATCCTTTTCATTTGGAGGTGAAAATAGAAAGCCCAGAAAATTTTGGCCAATGGTGTTTTTGCAAATTGACCGGTGGCCGAATAATGCTAGCTAGCGACATAATATATGGTACGGCTACCGGCGGTCAATTAACTCGAGTGTCCGTTAATACCAATTGAAAATAAGATAAGTTTTTTGAGATTTCGAACTTATGAAGAATTATCACCCGTTACAACTAGTAATAATGTCCAAGTTAAAAAAAAAACTAGTAATAATGTGAATATATTTTGGATTAACCTATCAACATTTCGTCTGCTAAAAAGGAAATAAAAATCACATACTTCCTCTAGTGGGCGAGTCCGACTAACCATTGGGCCTAGTAATTTCGCTGGGATTGCTTGGGCCGGATACAAGTGGGCTACACGCTCGGCCCAATCGTCCCATGAGGCTGAGCCGTTATCCATGAGGACGACCGGAACACATTTCCCCATGCACTTGAGAGTGATGATGTGCAAAGGTTTGTTGTGTCCAGCTCCTTCTATTGGTAGATCAGCCTCAGTGAATGTAACAGCATGCTTCGAGAGGCGAGGGGTAAGTAAAGCCACCATGTCTTCAGGAGTTGTCTCGGGTGCAATTTCCATTCGCGAGAGCATTTGAATCAACTTTTGGCGGTGGGCGCGGGATTGAGACAGGAGGCCCCAAATAGAGACAGCAAAAGGGATTTTGGCCAATTGTCTCTGGATGACATCTTCCTCAGGGACGTTGTTTTGAACTACGGGATTAAAGAGACCATTTTGTATCAGGCAGGACGGTCCTCCAGCCTGAAGATTCGAAGGTTGGTAGACGCGTCCACTTCTCGTCACGTGATTCACGAGTTTCGGGTAGCGAGTCCGGTTGGGGAACCCAAAGACCGGCCCGAGAGGTTCATGAACGGCTCGTGTAGATGACTCAGTAGCAGGTCGGATTCTACGTGGCGTCTCGGTGACACGTTTTGGACACTTGTGTTTGGTTCAGCCACATGCACACCGAGCGTTAGGCATGACGTCACCGACAGAAAACCAATACGGGTGACGCCATGGGACTTGTGCCTAGCACAAACTTACTTGAAGAACAAGTGCACTTTTTTTCGATTGATACAGACTTAAGAAGTCGAGAGAGAAACCCGAAAGATATACAAGATGTACTGCGTTTGCTCAACCATCATTCTATGGCTAAGATGCATTCAATTACGTGGCTTCCATTTGACATAGCCTTCTTTTGGGGCAATCATGCCAAAAATCACTTTCCAACTCTATTTGTTTTTTGTTTTTTATTGCTTGTAGTTACATCATCTACTCTATTGCAAGCTGTAACAAACAATGTTTCTATGTTTCTCCGTTCACTACCCAAAAAAAAAAATCACTATCCAAAAAAAAAAAAAAAAAAAAAACAAACAATGACAATCTTCATTTTAAATGAAAAAAATAAGGAGAATTCGTCTCCTCTCGCTTGTGGATTTTGATATTGTAGCTTTCCAAAATATGCGCCAGCCGGTTGTTGTGCCGTAAGGATTTAAACTAAAGCCAATAACACTTACGAAAACACACAAACACAAAATATATATGGTTTTTCAAAATCGGATACTCCACAGGAGTAATCGAAGCAATTTTAGAGACGGGAAAAGCTTTACAAGTGAGTTGTCTCAACTCACTTCACTCTGTTTGTATCTCCTACATTGCTAACATAAAGCCTCACTGATCTCTCTCAGATTTCTAGATGCAAAATACAGAAGCCCAAGGCTCTTCTCTTATGGCCATGGTCTCGGTGAACGCCATAGTTTTGCGAGGGATAAATTCAAAGCTAGCTGTGGTTGGATGTCTCTCCAATTATCAGCTGAATGAGGATGAGAGCTGAGTCAGATAATGCAAGTGGATGTGAGCCAGCCACAACCCAATAATCAACACCGTCATGATCAAAATCTAAAATACACACATCACACTTACTGGAGCAATTACATACTAGTATAAGATTAAGCATATATGGAACTTAGGAACAACAAAACTCTTTCTTGCATTTGTTTTAATTTTGTGCTTCAAATGTACTATGACCAAACAAAAAGGACACCTATTAGCTACCTCTACGTACATTGTGATACACGATATTCCTTATTAGACCCCACATAAGAAACACATATCGAAAGAGAAAAAGACGAGTATATCTTCTGAAATGGTTAATCACGCGATATTCCTTCTCTCTCTCTCTTGAAAGGAGCATGTTTTGGTAGAAAAACTTGACTACAATTTTGCCTGTATTTTTAAATAAATTAGTAGAATTGACATTGGATTCTCGTCACATGACTACTCGAATTCCAGATTGATTTGTTGGCCTACCATAATTTGATATGTATATATATATAAAATAACCATAATATATATCAAGACAGTATCATTTAATTTGGACATGCATGTTTTGTGATGATTTTACCTTATACTAAAAAAAAAATGTGATGGTTGTCACCTGATATGATACGGTTTTGTCTTATCATGAATTTTCTTTACCAGAGAATCCAATGAGTGGCTATAATCTTAGGTTGCGTTCTTATGAACTTAACTTAAATATGATAATTTTGTCTTTATTTGATTTTTTTTTTTTTTGCATTTGTTAGTTTTGCGCCAAAAAAAATTTTCCGGCTAAAAAAAAAGTGGTTATTTATTTCTTAAAATACTTGGGTAAAAGTAAAAAAATTTTACTTTTCTGATTCCTCTCATCGAGACGAATCGATAACCTACAAAAGTTTGGCGCAAAACTAACAAATGCGAAAAAAATTCAAATAAAGACAATTTTCAGATTTAAGTTAAATTTATAAGAACGTAGCCTTAATGAACATATTAAAAATCGGTACTTTCCATCATTTTTTTAATGCTTAATATTTTTCATCTTGTTTTTGACGTTACAATGTTAAAACAAAAAATGTCGGGGAACCGTCCAGCTCAGACCATGAGAATATGCACAAATATGTTTTGTTTGGTTTCGTTTTTGATTTTTTTTTTGAGAGTAGTAGGAGTAATAAGTGGAAAGAGATAGAGAGAGAAATATTTGGAAGTAAAAAAAATCTTTTGAAAAATACTTTTCAAAAACTAAAACAAACAAGGCAGTATCAGCTAACAATCCCAAGGAACTGCTATCCAAAAGCCAAACGCTGACCGACTCATGAAACGAGTGAAACAACTGCCGCTGGAAAAAACGCTGGCGATCGACCCTACACTGCCAAGTGCCAAGAGCAATGGACGTCACTCCGGGACGAGCCCGCTGCCACGGCCGGCTGTGGACAACTGAACCAATTGAATAGTACTTTCGTATTCTCCACCAGTTGCAGCATCTCAAGAAATACTCCTACATAGTAGTACTACTGGGCTACGAATATGAGAGAAACTTTTTCTAATGCTCTGTGCGATTTCAGTTGTTCGTTTTGGTTTTGGACAGTCCGGATTTAAATAAAAATTTCTTGGGGAAGAGTTCATTTTTTTTCGAAAAAATTTCATTAATATCCGGATTGTTCAAAACAATTTTGGGCAGTCACGATTTGTTTAATATATAACTATTCACCGCTCAGCCGTTAAAAAAGATTTTCTCTACGAATATACACTAGTACTAGGAGTATACTGTTGTATAGTATAGGCTTCAGAGAATAGCAACACACTCTGTCTGTACTGTTGAGGGCAGGTACATGACTGCTGCTTTGGTATCTACAGTTCTACCCACTCCAGTTGTAAAGATCTTACTAATCTCTATTCAGAATCTTTGTTCACGTCACGTCACAAACCCCAGTTTAGCACAAGTCAACGCTATTTTATCAGTACAATCAAATTATTGTTTCAAAAGAGAAAAACTTATTTCCGGCTCAGCCGTAAAAAAAAAACCCACAAACGACGGCCAAACGAAGGCGTTCCTCGCAACACTTTTCCCTTGTTTTCTTCGCAATTCAAAAAGAATTTTTGAAAAAATTCCCTATAGATTCTCCCTACTTTCAACATTTCTCTCTCTATCTCTCTCCACTTATTATCCCTACTATTTTAAAAAAAAAAAAAATCAAATTCCAATCCAAACACAACATTTATATATTAAAAAATATGATTAAAAAATTAAGTGCTCAAATTTTTGAACAGTTTGAATCAGTGCGAAGATGTTATTTTTCTGATCATTTTATCTTAAGGAGTCATCATTAATTTTTGACTTTAGGGCTTTCATATGAGAGCATATGAAAGCCCTAACAGCTTAGTTGGATAGTGAGAAATGGTGAGATAAGAAATGAGAGTCATTTTTCACAAAAATCTCACCATTTTTGGTGAGATTGGGTGAGAAAGAGGAGAAGCCAGTCCAAACATTTCATTTCTGTACTTTTCTCTCCATTTCTCACCAAAATAGTCAATCCAAACGAGTGATTTGGATAGAAACCAAAACCCTTTCTTTTATTTTCTCTTGAAATCACTCCATCCAAATGGGCTGTAAGAGAGTTCTAGAATCAAATGAATAACAAATACATCAAGGCTGTCATATGAGAGCCTTAGAGCCAAAAAAAATCATTATGATCCGGATAAAATGATAAGAAAAATAAGATATTCTCACCGGTTTAAAAGATTCAAAATTAGACGGTTTATACATTTAAAAATATGATTAAAAAATTAATTGTTCCAATTTTGAATCCGTTTGAATCGGTGCGAAGATCTTATTTTTCTGATCATTTTATTCTAAAGGATCATAATTAATTTTTAGCTCTGGAGCTCTCATATGAGAGCCCTAAAGTATCTGTTATTCATTTGAATCTAGAACTCTCTTAGGGCTCTCATATGAAAGACCTAAAGTAAAAAATTCATCATGACTCCTTAGGATAAAATGATCAAAAAATTAACAACATCGTATTGGTTCAAACAGATTAAAAATTAGAGCACTTAATTTTTTAACCATATTTTTTAATATATATAGTGTTGCGGGAACGCCATCGTTTGGCCGTCATTTGTAGGTTTTTTTGGCTTGTTGTAAAGTGTTTGTTTACTGCAGAGCCGAAAATAAGTTTTTCTCGTATCAAAATCTCAATTTCGAGAGATTATTCAGTACCCTTGGGGCACTGTCACGCCTCTTCCAACCACACATTATTACAAAATAAGTCAAATAAGCTGACTTATTTTGCTAAAAAGTGATTATTTCTCAAAATATTTGGGTAAAAGTAAAAAATTTTAACTTTTCCGATTCCTTTCGTCGGGACGAATCAATAATCTAAAAATTTAACGCAAAACTAACAAATACAAGAAAAATTCAAATAAAGACAAAAAAAAAACTTATTTTCTAGAGTAATAAGTTTAGAAGAATGAATAAATTTGTTTTTAATGGAATGCGCTTGTTTGACAAAGAAGAAGAAGAAAGAAGATGCGTACTTCAAAATTGTGTGAGATTCATTTCGGAGTCTAACAAATGATTTGACATATTAGCTCAATCGAATATCCAAGTGTTTGATCAATTCATTCTGCTTTTAGTCTCTGCGAATTAAGGAACCGAAAATTGAATGAATAAAATGAGATCATTACCGATATCCAATTCAGATGAATTTTTTGTCTCTTAAAAACATATTTTTAATTAATAAATTGAACGACTCGAATAATTTATGTAGAATTCGAGAATTGAGTGTTCACTTTGTACACATATTGGTGTACCCAATGGTTTTTGATTTCTTACTTTCATCCCGAATTTAAGTAACAGTTCACAACGACCAAAGTCATTCGATTTTGGGGGGGAAAAAAAAACCTGAATCAAAGATACTTGAACTAGTGGTAGCTTTGTTAAGCCCATGATCAAATGGTACATGAACATATTTTGGGTAATGTTTCTCTACCTATTTTGGGTAATGTTTCCTGTACTTCTCAGAGTTCTCTCTATCCAGATCATTTGGATAACCTTATCGTGGGTTTGATCCCATCGATGAGCTCCGGTTTGGGGTTTGTAGCCCTTTGGACGGATTTTAAGTAATCTAATTCTTCCGAGTTTCAAAAAAAAAAAAAATGGTACATAAACATACTAATTTTGAATTTCTTGAAAGCTCGTTAAATTCATATCAAGCTCGAACGAACTAATACTCGACTAGTTCGGCTTATAAGGTACTGTATAAAAACAATTCAAACTAATGGAGATCTATTCATAATCAATCCGATTAAAGCTCTTATGTAATCGGCTCACTGCCTAAATAAGCTAAGCTTGCACATATCTATAAAGCTCATTCAATCTTCAGATCTACTTTAAACAATTAAATGCTAGACTCATTCAGCTCGTTTATCAAACCTACATTCATGTAAAATTGTTGTTAGTATTACTTTGTTTAGAGATTGGCTTATTCACATAGGAGCTGTAATAAGCCATTTGCAGAGCTCAACAATCTCAGCTATCCATTTCGGCAGGCGGTCCGGATTTTTATGAAACTTTTCCGGGGAAGAGTTAACCGTCCAATGCACTTTGGACACGTTCGATGTTGCTCCGAAACAGTTAATCACGGAAACTTCTGTAAGAAAAGATTTTCTCCTTTGTTTAAATCTCAAGATAATTTTCACACTAGATTGAAAAAGAGGGGGAGCCAACCTTCCAGTGGAAAGAGGAATGAATATCAACAACATTACAAACAGAGCAATCTCCTACTTCAGAGTTTGGTATTTTCTGAATTTTCTCCCAAAGATAGAACCTACTGATTTTGTCAGAGTAATGCATGGAAGAGTAGCTTTTTCTATTCTTTCTGTCCTCTGTGAAAATCCAACTGCAAATAACTTTGAATTATATTTTCCTGAGAAAAATCAGTATAATAGCCCTTCCTCACAGCCAAACCCTCTTCTCCTGCAATCCTCTCCACTTCAAGCTGAATCAAATCACCTCCAACCTCACTTGGTTCCAACAAGTTACAGGCTACCTCAATCACATCTTCACCATGAGCAAGTGCCATGGCTTGGACAGATGGAAGTCCTTTACCTCTCCCACTTACCCTTTTAGCGATTCTACGAACCAGGCCAATGTCAGTAGAGTAGACTGGAACATTGTAGTTATCGACCCATGGGGTTGCTCCAATTACGACGACACCCTTCGCTTGAACTGCATGAGTTGGACCCTCATCTGGTTTCAGTGGCAAGAGCTCTGATTTTGGTCCTCCTGCCCATTGGTTTCCGGTAAAATTGGGCCTGAAATAGCCCAGCTCTCGTCTGATTGAATCGAGTGTTCTTCCCTCTTCATGGGCTGCTCCATAAAGGAAAGACGGAACTGCAGGCTCACTATATTCAATATCAGCAGGGACACAAATAACTCAATAAACAAAGATATATACATAACCGAGGGAAATTGATCGATACTCAAATCAACCTTAGTATTAGAATTTGTATTGAAACTGCTACATGATAAAATGCATTGGATTGTGCATGATATCTTTTTTTTTGTCCTGATCAAGTGATATTCGTGAAATCTGAATCAGCAAATTTCTCACAGGAAACTCCTCGTGGTACTATTGGACTCATCAATAAATCACCAACTACGTGCAGCATGCTAATAAACAAAAAACGAAACTTGTTAAGTGGTTAAATAAGACACTACTAGTCTTCCCTTCCCATGTTCAATATGGTATTGCAAGATTGGCATGACCAGAATTTAGTAAGGTGATTGGGAGATAATGCACCAGCAGTTTTGTTTTCTGCATTCTTAGTTTCTTCTTGACCAGTTAATTTGCCAAATGTAAGAACAAAGGGGAGGAAATAATGCAGAAAACAAGGACATTAGGGGAGAATTTTCCTATTCCCTCCATCCCAAAAAGGATGACAATTTTTGAAATTTGTGCCATTTTTCATTGCTTATATCTTTCAATCTATAATGTTTTTCATGAGTTTGAAAATTTTGTATTATAGAACTAATCGAGAACTATCAAACAAGATCCATATTGCAAATATTTTGAGATTCATATTGAAAGATATAAGAAATTGAAATTGGCACAAATATCAAAAATTGTCATCGAATTTGAGACGGAGGGAGAATTAGAGTAATTTCGATGTCAATGAAGAAGAGATTGATTATTTGCACCAACAAGAACTATTTCATGATTCTACTACCTATGAGATTTAATCACAAACAGCTTAGATTGATGAGAGCTTCCAAAAGATCCTTCTGATACAAGCACCTCTTAGATGCTAATGTCTAAATCTCCAAATCCTGGTCACTCAATGTGCAAAAAGTAGTTGGACAACCAAATTATTTGTTCTATTATTCCAGAATTTTGAATCAGTATTCTAAGGGAGCAAACCTTGCAGAGTGGAGCCAATATCAGCTGCCAAGGATTTTGCAAGCGCTGCCGTCCGGTCCAGAGAAGTACAACCCAAGGGGTGAAAACATATATGGTCCACAACCCCAAGCCGAGGATGACTTCCACGGTGCGACTCAAGGTCAATGGCTTCAAAAGCAGCTTTAACCATGGCAAACACAGTAGTCTTTAGAGGACACACGCCCGAAGATGGCTCTGGGGTTACCTTGGAGACAAGGGTGTAACCAACTCTATTATAAGTCTCATCTTCAAACTTGTTGATTATGGCAGCTTGTGGGAATAGTTTGGCAGCTTGTTCAATTGAATCAAGGGCAACCCTGTTTCGGCTTTCAGATATGTACACCTTACAGCAAGCAAGCATCAACTTTAACATTTCTCTAACCCGCTCTTCATAAACTGCAGGAAAAAAGATCCAGACATGTGATGATAAAAGCACCATGAAAACCTTTGTGGGTCACATTTATCTGGGACCAGAAGCTCTACTATCCACTAACAGATTAATGGTAGAAGTGGAAAAAGCATTATCTTTGGTTGAAGAAAACAAACAAAAGTGAAAGAGAGAATGCTGCAGTATGTTAAATAAAAATCAAAATATTCCGATATAGCCATTCATAATGCCAGTATTAAAACCAGACAAAATGTTCCTTATAGTGCAATAAACAACCATACATTGGGCACAACATACTATGGTATTGGTAACAAAGGGCACTAAGACTCCACAGGAAATGAACTTTTCCAAAGCAAGGTTTAGTTGCATTCACACAACCTGGTTGCATTTGAAAAGTTACCAACATAACTAACTCAGAGCAATATGCAAAGCGGTCAAGAAAAGCATTGCCATTTATACTACAAAATTTGACCTCACTTTTTTCCAATATCTTTCTAACAGTGAAACGCGACCATCCAAACAATCCAATTAGCAGAAAACAACTCAAATTGGAGGGGACAAGTACCTCAATCTGGTAGTCAACAGCAGTGCATTTACCAAAAAGAACCTCAAGACACATAGAACATACTCAAATTGAGCAAACCATAAGTCACCAGTCAGAAAACAATTTACTACAAAAGAATATGATATTACATCTGGACTTTTAACTGTTAACATCGAATGTAATAACCATAATTACAATCAATACATAGTATTTTACAGGACCAGTTTACGTGCACTCCGACAATAATCTGGGGACCGATGCCACCGTCTACTAGTAGGGGGATCAATACATAGTTAAATGCAGTATGAACTGATTTAGGCAGCAATTCATCAAAACAAAGACCAACCCATTAAAACAAAGTGAAAGACTATAAACTAAAATATAACTAAACATAAAACGTGACACCAAATCAATGGCCAAATACATGTCCGATGAACTAATTCAGCCCTTAGTCACATAGGATCCTCCGCTTGCACTCTCAATCCTGGCTCCTACACTTGGACATTCAATCCCGGTCCCGCAAATTTAACTACATTTTCGATAAACGCTTTCATGCTCTTGCTCCCGCACACGCATTATGTGACTAAGATTCAGCCTCCTTCAAAACTCCATATTGGCATCTGAGCCCTTAGGATACCCCTTATACTCCAACTTCACGTTTAAACTAGCACAAACAGACCTAAACTTCAACCTCAAAGAATCCATAACCTCATTCACGGAATCGTTCTCCGGGTCCGAAGTCGGGTACTTTTTAACCAAGTTGTCCATGGTATTGATGCTTTTCTGGATCCTAGACGAGAAGCAAATCGGGTCGACCCGAATAGCGGAGTTCCACACGTCGATGCAGCCCCTGTAAAACCCTAACTCCTCGCCGACCTCGAAGCCGTGCTTGAGGCCCACTTGGCGCCCTTCGTCTTTTCCTGAGGATAAGCCGTCGGCGTAGCCCTCGTTGAAGCCTTCGTTGAAGTGGGTTTCTTCTAGGTTTAGGGATGAATCGAAGATATCCTCCATAAGAGAGAGAGAGAGAGAGAGAGAGAGAAGGATTACCTAATCGGAATTGGAATGCGTTACTCCCGTCTTGTTGTCGTTGCAGCCCTTGGATTTTGGAGAACAGCCCAGGGGCTACAAAGGCCGTTCTGTGACGAACTCCTAAAGATCACGAATTAGCAGACCCTTCGAACGGATACGCTTATGGATTTAGGTGGCATCGACGAATTCGCAGACTATCTTGACGGTGATGCTGATGGATTTGGGTGCCAACCGGAGATAATGGTTGAGGAGGATGAGAGGTGGTAAACGATCGGAAAATTTTGTAGACCTGATCCTTTGGATCTTATCTCGGTTTTGTGGGAAAGTGATTACGAGAGGAGCAAGCAGAAAACAACATAGGTGCACAGATTCGTAACCCACGCAAATGATCGGATCCGTTCAACTATTTTATAACATTTTTAGCAAATCGGGCATGAAATTGATCAATAATTTACCGAGCTGATTTTCTTTTACAAGAATACTTACAAAAATATTTTGAAAAAGTTCAACAGTTCCGATAATTTGTGTGAAATTCCTAAGCAAGATCCATAGTCGGTCCACTGATAGATCAGACGGCGGTCCTACCCAGTGTGGCTCACATTGATAATTGCAACCGTTCATTAACGAGTTCTTCAAGTTTGAAAAAAATCAAGTTCATTAAATATCAGTAAGTGACAGATAGGAACACATTTAGGGAAAATGACGGTCACTGACCTGTTTTGATAATTAATATCTATCAATAATATTTTTAGCATTAACAAATGTTCTCAGTATGTTCTTGACGGATATTAATTATCAAAACACGTCATGGATCATCATTTTCCCACATATTTTATCTTGAAACAGATGGGTTTGATTCAGTGTGCTCGGTGCATTTTTTTCAAGATAAATGTGTTCCAATCAGTCATTTATTGGTATTCAATGAACTTGTTTTCTAATATTCTTGAACTTGACAAACTCTACACAATGGCCGATTCTGATTATTGATGTGAGCCCAAAAAAGGCCCACAAAAATCAAAACTTGACCCAACTGGAGGCATCCATTATAGCCATCCGTTATAAAGCCTTCTGTTGGGCAATTTTGGGCCAGTTATTTGTGGAGAATATCTGAAGGCTCGTCCTATCATATGGGTAAATTTTTGGAACAAATTCTCTTAGGATTCGGAGATGCTGTGATGCAGCCACCCAGGGAGGTCATCATGCCATCTATTTTGACATGGACGATTCGGATTTAGATTTGCATCGTGCATTGTTTGAATTAAAATCCGAGTCGTCTATTGTCGAAATAGACGGCCCAATCGCCGCCTTTTATAGCGTTGTGGTGCGGGCTGCACCACAGCCATCCGGATCATTCTCTAAGAAAATGTGTGGTTAATTCCTTTTTTCTTTTAAAGAAAAGAAGATAGGTTTATGAACTTTTTAGACTTCATTTTCTAACTATAAAAGTGCATGTAATCATTTCACCATCTACAGAGCTTACCCATTTTTAAACTCAGAACCAAAATCTGATTGAAACACCTAAATCTCACTACAGCCTTCGACTCAAATCCATATCGAAGTGAGTGGAACTCAAAATTATAACCAAATTATGGGAGACTCAAATCTTTGATAGTCATGATTTTCTCCCTCTCAAATTTGGAACTATGCCATTAATGAAGTTTTACTCAAACTTTATGCTTATATATGAATTTGCCCATTTGGAGTGCTTCATATTCATGCCAAATGAAGCTTTTACTCTAATTTGGGTAAAAAAATTGAGTAAGGACTAGAGATGCTCTTGAAAGTTCGATTGAGCGCAAAGAATTCAGGCTTAGGCTTAGCCCCTGTTCTTAAATCCATTTAATAAATTTACTAAAGGAGGGAGGGAGAGACGGAGAGCACTACCACATCACCAAAAAAAAATATTTTTTTGAAGGGCCATCACAAATTATAAGAGAAGAATAGACAGTAGCAATGGCCAAAGGGATCAACAAAGTAAACGCTGAGTTTGTGAAGCCTAATTCAGTTGCTATTGCAAGGTCAAAAAGAGTATTGTTGCAATTAGAGTTGTAAAATCCTATGGTCTATGTCAACAAAACTACCCATTTAGGGCAATTAACAAAAAAACAGTGGATGATATGATCTCTCATCTATGGGAAGCTTTTGTGTTGAAAATCCCTTGTAAGCACAACTGCCATTTCCTCCAACAGTTTAACCTGTTTCGTTGCCTAGAAAATTCATGCATGTCAAAGCAAAAGAAAAGGAAAGCATGTACTTCGCCTTACATTCTGCTTCACATGTACTATAGTTTACCATTACTCCATCTTGTGACTTATAGTTCCAACAAATGATTGAAACTACCTAAACTAGACCCACCCGTCGAGCAGGGACAAAAGTCGGCCTTAGTGATCTGATGGTGCCGAGTGGAAGAGCCGTCGCTCAATAGATAAAAGTTAATCTAGGGATAAATCTTCCCAAGAGCTCTCATCCATGGGAAGGTTTGACACCTAAATGTCGGCTCTTCGCCACCTGGGGTTGTAGTATGTTCCAAGGGTTGGGCTGTTCGCCCATTAAGAGAGAGGGTAAGGACACATATCAGCCTGGAGTTGGGGAAGAAACATATATTCTGGGTACAACTGCATGAAACAAGGTTTGTGGAGTAAAACATTTACTACTAATTTTGCCGATGAGATTCGAAACTTTAAGCAACATTCTTTGAGTTCCATGGTACAAAAAAAATGTAGACAATAACTGCGTGTGAACCGACAAAGTAACGCTCTCTTTCTCATACAGACACATACACACAGACTCCCGTTCGCACATATATTCAACCACTAGCTTTCACATATGCTAATGCCAGGATCAATTTCATTTCTGCCTACAAAGGAACAAGCTAAATCTTAAGTAGTTTTCATGTGATCTCCCGGAATAAAACGTAACCACTTATGTTGCAGAGACGAATAACGATAATCAGTCAAATTTAGTCCATATAAAAATTCATTTCTACCTCCACAGTTTAGAAGGGAGTGAGGCAGTAAATTAAGTTGATGCTCCATAAAAACCACCAACCAAATAACCTAAAATTGAAAAGCCACTCACCATCTAGCTGTTCGTTTCATGACAGCATTTTTACCACTGGAGAAACTGAACTCTACTTTCCAAATAAGTGGGTTACACACAATAACAATCTCATCATTACACGGCCAATTCGAGTCATTTGACACCAAAACCGACCCATTACACGAGGCTACTATTTTAATATTATGAGGAAAGTAGATCGTAGTTCTGAATTTCATGGTGGCCCTGTGGGGAACAAGAGGGGGATCGTGGATTTCGAAGTGAGAGGGGGAGATCGTGTTGCAAACGTTGTGGTAGGAGAAGAGGCTGAGAGGAGACCTTGACAGGTGCAACTTGACGAAGTAGGGTTCGAGAAGAAGGTTGCGCCCGACCTTGCAGACTATGGGATCTGGGAGTTGAGAGGGAGTCGAGATAGAATGTCGCACATTATGGGATCTGGGAGTTCTGTAACGGCGGCGTCGGCGTTGGTCTGAGTTACTCTCTGATCTTCTCATGTTTCATTGTTTCTTCTCCTCTAATCTGATCCAAAACCCTAGATTTGAAGAGAAAAAACAAATAGAACCTCCTGTGTATAGTAATAGGAGTTTGGAAGGTTTACTACCTGTTTGGAAAGGGAATAATTTTGTTCACCCTGCAAAGCACCTAAAAATTTCTCAGTTTTTGGGTGCCGAGCGGGTACCACTTTGCGGTACCAGTTGGCAATCCGGACCATCCACAGTGATCTAACAGCCCACTATGGATGGTCTAGATGAGCCTGAGTATTTAATGGGTTTGCACTACGAGTATTTATACGTTGGCAAAAGAAAAGCTTATTCCAAAATTATACAACAACTGCATGAAATAAGGTTTGTGGAGTAAAACATATACTGCGAATTTTGCAGATGAGATTCAGAAATTCAAGCAACAATCTTTAAGTTCCATGGGGGAAAAAAGGTAGACCATAACTGCATGCGAACCGAAACAGTAACGCTCTCTCTCATACAAACACATACACACAGAATCCTGTTCGAACAGATATTCAACCACTGAGACCACTGAACTGATACAGTAACGCTCGCTCTCTCTCTCTCTCTCTCTCCCTCTCTCATACAAACACACATACACAGACTCTCGTTCGAACAGATATTCAACCACTGAGACATATGGTAAGGCTACTGATCAATTTCACTTCTGATAACAAAGACACAAGGTAAACCATAAGTAGTTTCCATGTGATCTGTCGGAATCAAATATAACCATATAAAACAATGACATCGTAGAGATGATGAATAACGATAAGCACTTATATGTAGTCCATATATATCTACCTCCGCAGTATAGAAGGGAGTGAGGCAGTAAATTAAACTGATGCTCCATAAAAACCACCATTCATTGTCTTTCAATAGTTTGTAGATGCACATATACCTCAAGAAAATCCAAGGGCAGCTCATTATTGAAACAACTAGGACACGCCACAGTCGATCAATATGCATGACAAAATGAGAAAAGGAAATATCTGATTGGCTCAGAAGTCAAAACAATGTTCACAGACATCTGAAAATCCATTAAATTTCCAGGAGATTGAAATCCAAGAAAATCACGTTTTTGGAAAGATTACATCTATTGTGCCGCTTCCACCAATTTCTGTAAATAGACAAGAAAAAGTCAGGAAAGCTAAACGTCATATTGAACTAATTAATATCAGTCATGTAAGTGGATGCATAACTTCCTGCTAAATTCAATATAGGACAACCTCAACACTCAGAGAATTACAGTAACTTTCAACATACGAAGTATTTGTAACGTGAAACATAAGTTCCAAAGCAAACATTACTGAGCCAGAAACCGTGTTAGGTAATGGTCAAGTGTTTACTCAAATATAATAGTGAGCAAATAAGGGTCAAGACCAGCTGTTGATCCACGTTTGCTTGTTTGTCCGGAAGGGATAACAAAAAGATTAAGTTTTTGAGGTATGGCCTATAAAGGGGTGCCTATTCAAACATCCCTCGCTATACTTTTAAGGAGGAAAAGCATACAATTTTACTGTGTCCCAACAAAGAAAACTTAGTTTTGAGTCTTTTGCCTATAACAAGTACTTGTTTTGACAGTCTGCTCTATATTCTTGAGATTCTTGGCAAAACTACAGTCCATCAGTCTTTTTTGGTAACATCACATCACGTTAATTCTTACTTAGTACAGCATACTTGTAATTTAGGCTGAATCTCTAAATAACGGATGCATTGTTCACTTCTACTTGAGGTACTTTCATGGTCAGCCCAATCTTTATGGAAACAGCACTTCATAATGGAGGACTAAAGAAGAGCAACAGAGTAGAAAAATGAAAGAATGCCTTGTCCATATGAACATACAATGTTGACAAACAAATAATCCCTAAACAGACTTGAATAAATAGGTAACATCTGATACTCAAGGTTTCAAGATCATAGAACACTACCTCTTCCTTGTTTTTCTTGCCTCCGGTGAAGAACTTATACCCCCCAAAGAAGAGCAAACCCCAGCCAGACAAAGAGACAATCACAAACTGCAAAGCATGAGCTCTGTCATGAACATAATTGAAAAACTCGCCACTAGTAGCCAAAAACAAGGACATAGCTTGATGATACTTAAAAGAAACCACATACAAGCCAAACCAAGAAGTTTAGCTATCGAGAAGCATAACAAGTAAAAGGTGACAATCAGTTTGAAGGCTTCATATTCCTCATAGCAATAATATTTGCCATGGCCAAGCTCTCACACCAAATAAAAGGCGACAGTAAACTTACTAAACAATAACAAAGAAAAAAGGTAAACAAAAAAAAAACTGAAGTGCTGCCAAAACAAGAAAGTGGTTAAAAGATTCATCTCCTGAATAAATGGAGAATAGCCACAAAAATCTAAAATATTTTTCAACTGGAGCTAAACGAAAAAAGCAGCACTTCAACCACCTCTACTGTCTCTCTAATGAACAAATTCAATCCTTCTATATACCATGCGGCGTGAACATAAAACACATACATGTACTTGCAGTTCAACCACCAGCATCTCACAACTGCATTTATATCTCAATCTATTGGTTCTTGTTTTGTATGCCATTGATCCCAATACCCTCACATTAACGGCTCCCCATTTATAACCACGTTGTTATGTGACCACCTACCACTATGAACCATCTATCATGAACAGCCTTTCAGTTATTAAATAATCGGTCTAGTAATTTGACAGGCGATGCTTGATCCCGATTCCTACAATAATCAAAACTCCAACGCGTGTTTCACTTACCTTCTCTTGTTCGACATCTATGTATAACTAACTCAACCCACCCCAAAAAGGCTGTGACACAAAGTAGAGAGGATCGTAATGTGGAAAGAGATAATTTTTTAAACATTTTGTGAAGCTCCAAAAACATCCATAATAAGAGTAACTTATCCAGCTACACAATCCAAACTTTACATTTCAAGGACAACAACAGGACTTACATGCTCTTCCTTCCATTTAGATGGACTCAATGGATCTTGCCAGACATTAACTTTTGGGGGTCCATGGTGATCTATAAACCACATAAGAATACATCAGTATTTCGAGGAGGTGAAATACCAAAACATCATGTCAGTGGAACATGTATCAAAACAACTGCACCATTAAATCATAGACTTGGATATGGAACTTCACAAGAAATAAAAAGACTGCTAGAAGGTAAACAAAAGAATACAGTCACAGTCGAGAAGAAAAGAGAGCAAACTATCAGGATTACATACGTGTGAATATTTCAAGCTGTCTTGCAACAAATTTATTGCAAATCACTGCTGAACAATAACTAGGTCTCTACTGAAGAATGACTAGGGTGTCAATATCCCACATGTAAATAGAAGATTTCTTCACTTTGCTCCTGTTATGTATCGAAATTATGGAGTATCCCCCCAAAAAAAAAAACCGTTCAGAGATCCAGCAGAGCAAAAACATTTTCTTATGCATAGACCCTCTTTAAAACTAGATGATTAAAGCACCATTCTGCCTAAAGATATAACAACAGAGAAAACCTTCTCATCTAAAGGCCTAACAACAAAAAACAAAACCCTGCCTAACGATATATACATAAATTCTTTGACCCATAGCCTCACTAGTAAAGGTTGTTCATTTTAATTTTGAAAATTGATTGTGGCAAAAAAATTACAAAGACATGGAAGGTTAAATAAAAGAATTTAACACAAAGCCTATTACAGATCTCACTTAGGGACCCTCTTTAAAACTAGATGATTAAAGCACCATTCTGCCTAAAGATATAACAACAGAGAAAACCTTCTCATCTAAAGGCCTAACAACATAAAACAAAAAACAAAACCCTGCCTAACGATATGTACATAAATTCTTTAACCCATAGCCTCACTAGTAGAGGTTGTTCATTTTAATTTTGAAAATTGATTGTGGCAAAAAAATTAGAAAGACATGGAAGGTTAAATAAAAGAATTTTAACACAAAGCCTATTACAGAACTCACTTAGGGGTCCCATTAGTCTTCGGCCTTCCCTGATAAAGAGGGTACATGTTACAACCAGTAGGACGGATGCGGAAGGGGAATTTACAAAAATAGCAGTGGTAAGATTCCCTCTAGCACAAAGTGCAATACATTAATGCCAATTGTCTCCCTTCGTTCAGAACAACCGATTGTTTCCCTCACAACAATACTAGATACTCTTCCCTTTACAACTGAGGTCCACAAATCGGTAACCATTGAGAAAAAGCATATAAATAAGCTAAATTACTCGCCATATTAAAGAGGATTTTAATTTTCACAATCGAAATATACTTGTAAATTTTCGCTTCCACCCAGATGTATACATAACTACATATAATCCCTAATTTATAGCACAATGTCTTACTCTCTCCGTCCCTAAATGATAGTCCACCACAAAAAGACGCGCAATTTTCGGATCAAAACATAAAATACTACCGTGCATAATTTTTCAAATTTATTGACATCAATTTAAAGATTTCAATTAGTTCTTCTTGCACGGAAGACTTTATTTTTTTATCCGGATATTACGCATCTTTTCGAACGGAGGGAGTACATATGTAGTACAGAGTGTCTCCCTCAGTTCAGACAAAACTAGATACTCAGCCCTTTGCAAAGGTCTCAGCAATCAGCAACCATTATAAAAAAGCATATTAATCAGCCAAATTTCTCGTCACCATCACGGAAATAATCCTCATCCATTTATATACAGTACGAAATAGACTACGTAAATCCTCATTTCTACAAAGATATATCCGTCTATCGAGACCCTTGCACGTTACCAGTGCATCAATTGACTGTAGCATCAAGATCTGGAGATGAAAGGGGAGGAGATGTACCTGCGGCGCCAGCAAGGCCGCGGCGCTGGACTAGGCTCGTGGCCTGAGCCGCAGACGGCGAAGAGGAGAGGCGGGCGACGGTTGCGGCTTGACGAGCCGCCCTCGCAACCAAGGAAGAAGCCATGGCTAGGAATTCGTCGATGGTCGACTGAGATCGAAACCAAAATTAACGCGAATGACGAGAGAGAGAGCAGTGAGGGGTTGAAGAGGATGCGTAGACCGAATAAAAATGAGAACCAGACGGCGTCGTCTCGATTAGAAATGCTTCGGGACCCCCTTCGGGGTTATGTGAAACTATACTATGTACCCAATTTGGCAATTTATTTACTCCAGCCTCTGGGAGTCTGGGTACATTGTAAACGAGCCGAACCGAGCTTTATATTATTTGAGCTTGGCTTGGGTTGTAAACGAGTTGAGCCCTTACCGAGAGAACCTGACTAATTTACTTAACAAGCTTCTTTAAACGAGCTGAGCCTACAAAACGAGTGGAGTTTTTGCTAGCCGAGCCAAGCTTTTGAGTGTTGAGCTCGACTTGTTTAGTAAACGAGCCTAAGACTCGAGCTCAAACTCGGTTCAATTACTAAATGAGTTGAGCTGAGTCACAAACTGCTCATGAGTTGATCAGTTCATTTGTAGCCCTAGATACATCGGATCCTAGTTCTTCCAAGAATGAAAAAATGTACATACGAGTATTGTGTTTTCTGGAAAAAAAAAACAAAAAATGGCGGATTCTTTGAATCGACTTAGGGACATTCTTGAGCTATTCCTACGTTGTATCCATTAGATAGTCATAGCCTCTGAGACGGCCTTCAGTTTCAAGGGTCCCCAAGCGAAGGTCGCAAAAGGATCCCATTTGTTCACTTATGGGCCTGAGCGAAAACCAATTGAATCGTATTTGGGCCTCGGGCTTTTTCATAACAATTTTATGTTGGGGTTCTTCCCGGCCGGCCCTATGGGAGAGGAGAGGAAAATAATTAGGTTTAGGTTTAAGTATTTATAGAGGTGGGAATTGGGGTAAATTTGTAAAATTACACCCACAGAATCTGTAAGGAAACACACATATCGTGTACAGAATTTGGCCGGCTATGAAAGTAAAAAGTAGGACCAACCTGACAATGTTTCTCTTTTGTTAGAGGTATTATTTTCGGGAGCCCTTAATCTTGCATAATTTTGGGCCCCTAAAGCAATGGCTTTATTTGATTTTGCAATGTACTACATATATCTTGTAATTAGTGGGTCATAAAACTTGTGGAAGGTAAAAAGAAAAAGCATACCAACCCTTGTTACGTTCTTGAAGGGAAAACGCAAGAACGTAACTATTATAACAATACTAACTTTCGCCAATCTCAAAAAAAAAAAAAATGCAGGAATCTTGAACAAGAACCACCAACTAGTTTTACCTTCTTCACACACTAAGGATGTAAAAGGGTTACATGCATATACAACAACAGGTTGTCCATTGAATCAAGCTACTCGAGCTTGATCCGTGTCAACTGGGTAGAAGCTTATTCGAGGTTAGTTTAAAGCTCGTTATATCAAGCTACGAAGCCTACTCTAGGTTAGTGATCTAGCGCTGTTGGGGATTGTTGGGCCCGGAGTGCCCCCATGGATTTGGATATACACAATGCCACTCCCTGCGACCGTTATAAAAACAAACTTGCGGGTGCGATGTTGAATGCCATAAAAGGCTTAATTGAAACCCTTCCATATGTCTTGCTAGCCACTCTTGCTGGAAGGGATAAGAATCAAAAGAAGAAAAAATAACCTGGTTTGGTTATAGAACACCCGAAAGATTCTTTAGTTGTAACTGATAACGTCCAATTTGTTTTCTACAATACATGAACCAAAACAGACGACAAAACTGGGAAAAGAATAAGGACGAGGACGCAAGCCCCGAGTCCAATGGCGATGCAAGTCCATTTCCTAGAGCTCTTCTGGTACACCCTTGCTTCCTGGAGCTGCTCGGTCCCTCGTCTAACGAACGAGCTCGCATGCGCCACGTGGCTCTCTATGTTGTTCAGCTGCTGCCCCTGCGCCTCCACCAGCGCCGCCATGTCCAGGAACACCTGGTGGAGCTCCATCAGGTTCTTCTCGATCTCCTTCACCGCGTCGTGCCTCTCCTGGATCTCAGAGATCGTGTCCAGGATCTGTCCCCGGCCTTGGTCCTGGATCGCCTTTTGAAGGAACGTCTCGCTTTCCCCGCTTGATATCAAGTTCTCGATCAGGTCCTCGTTCGGCTTCTCCCCTGTGACCGTGAAGTACCTCCTCTCTACCGTCTCTTTGTACTCGGCTGTCATTGTAGCCCTCAGTGCCTGAAATGGGACATTTTATTCAAATAGAATTCACAATTCAAACGTACAAGGGAAGCGAAAATTATTTGGTGGTCTTGGGGCACCAAATAGCGGCTGTGACCGTTAGAATTTAGCGATTGCTTTGATAGTGCATTCAGACACGGGTATACGTAGTTTTCCTCCATAGGTGTTCTGCCATAATAATGTGATGATGGCTTTCTTGCAATTAAAAGAATCTCACTCACATCATTTTATACCAAATTTACATGTGCTGTTTTTGTTTGAATATCATCACTTGCCTGAAATTCATCCATCATGACCTTGAGTTTTTTCCCTAACCCGCTAACAACCGATGTCCGGGTACGATCAGCAGACGAGCCAGGACCGCATCCGGGGATGCTCCGATGAGCAACGTTCGATCTATCGAGCGCTTCGAGCTTCCCCTTGATGACCTTGACCCTTTTGAGGACCTGTGCAACATCAGAATCCATTCGGGACCGGAGCTCCTTCACGGTTTTGGCATTATGGGCTGTTTTGGTCTCCTCATTTAATTCCTGCAACCTCTTGTATAGCTTCTCTACATCCTTCATGTCATCCTTCACCTTCTCGACATCCTCAAAAAACCTGTCGAGATCGATGGTTTCGTTCCCCATGCCCCCTCCACCGGTCTCGATGTCATCGACATGAATCTGGCGCTTAAGGTCCTGGTATTTCTTGAACGAACCTGAGAAAAGATCATTCATTTTGGCAAAATCTCCTCTACAATTCCTCCTCCTCCTCCTCTCTTTATCAGATCAATGAAGAAAATGGGGGCTTTGCTTTGTTCAGAACTTCTCTTCTTCTCTCTCCCTGTGGAAGTGTTATCATCATATGTTGGGAGAAGAAGAGAAGGTGAACAAAGCAGAGAATTGACGAACAAAGAATCAAAATGGGCTCATTTTTGGCAAGGAAATTGAGACCAACTTATTAGAGGCTTGTAGTGTATATTTGATAGGGGCCAAGGAAACTTCCTTGTGGCACAGTGGCAGGTCGTTAAAAGAGGAGAAAACAATGGACACAGGACACTCCAATTTCGCAACAGGCTGTTTTTTCCTTTTGTGGAATACCCTTCGAATTGAGACCTGCTATATGTACCGACCAAAAGCCAACCGAAATCGTACCGACGGCGGTGCCGGGCCATCTCCGGTCACCGGACGGCCGATCCGAGCCGTCCAAAAATTCTAAAAAAAAAACCCGAGGGGGCCTACGCGAGAATCAACGGCATCCGTTGTGTGTAGATACTTGGATCAAGCATCCTTTTTTTCGTTTATACAAATAGGCCCCCTCGGGTTTTTTTTTAGAATATGTATAAACGAAAAAAAGGATGCTTGATCCAAGTATCTACAAACATCGGATGCCGTTGATTCTCGCGTAGGCCCCCTCGGGTTTTTTTTTTTTAGAATTTTTGGACGGCTCGGATCGGCCGTCCGGTGACCGGAGATGGCCCGGCACCGCCGTCGGTACGATTTCGGTTGGCTTTTGGTCGGTACATATAGGATTTTCGCTTCGAATTGGGATTGACTCGGTCATTGCGTCACTACGGACTCACACACTCCCAACAGCATGACAGCATTACGTGACCACTGAACCAAGTACCTGGTTTACGTTTTTATTTGGAACCTTTTTAATATTTATATGTAAGTTACATTACAGTGAGCCTCAATTTTTTACCAGAATTTGGGAGCCTGAAGCGGTCGCTTCTTCCGCTTCCCCTATGAGCCTGCTCTAGCTACCGGTACCAAAAAAAGTACTCTGTGGTTACAGTACGTGTGTATCCTAGATAAGCACTCCATGGAGCACCCTTCTCCGTACATTTCTCTTGTTCATCCCACGATCAGTAACTTCAACTTGAGGAAAATGGAATACTGGTATAATTTTGTACCGAAACCTGATGAGGCAGCGACACCCTTAAAATCGTAAACCACAAGGGCTGAGGGTTTTTTCTTTTTTGGGAAATGAACAGATCCTCGTCATTCTGTATTGAATTTTCTGTTTGGATGACATTATTGTACAACTAGAGGTAACTGAGACCAAGGATTTAGACTGATGGAGTCTCACTGCTGAAAACTGCAACTTCTCCTAATTTCATCTACTACATCTCTCCTACCGACCGTATAAAAGAAACAAAAAATCGAGTGTACCAGATACCGAAACTCCAAATCAAAAATCAAGAAAACAGGAACTCAACTGGAAAGGGGTTGGCCTTATGCTTGTGTATGCTCCTGCCTATGATGTTCTAATGAAATCGCTTGGAGTTGAGAAACCTTTTCATACGAATCGAGTTCTTCTATTTTTCTCAAAAAAGAAAAAGGTAGTAAAAAGGATATGAAAGAAAGGTATTGCTTCAAGTATTCAGATAACCATGTTGCTTGACTTCCCATCAATGAATAAAGGAAGAAAAGAATGATTGAAGTAAATGAAACAAGCAGAGCACCATACAGCCCCAACCCCGCCCCGAATCCTGACCGGGCAATCATTTGCCTCAGGCTTACACCAGGCAATAAAGGTCAGTAAGATTAATCCGGCATGAAATATTCCCCACTGATTTAGGACTAGGTTGAGCATCACGACCGCAAAATGTCGATCTTAGTGAGAACTAAGGAAAGCGTTTGTCATTGATCAAAGCAGTGAAAATTATAGTGATCTCTGGCATGATCAAAGCAGAGGAAGAAATCATGATTCATGAAGCAGTTTGTTGGTGGCGGTGGTTTTGCTGCTGCTGCTGCTGTTGCGATTGTTTTATTTGAATCAAACTACACTTCAAGCTCCTCTCCTGAATCTGCACATTCAAATCCAAAAAAACAGCGTTCAGAATCTGTAACTTTGTACAGCAAGAAATGCATATTAGTATGTGCTTCATTGACCCTTGTGTTTGATTGTGTCCAGGAAACTGAGCCACTCCATTTGGTACATAGTAGCATTCTAAGACAACAATCCGTTCTCGTAAAAATTGTTTTAACACTCCCCTTTTATCCAAATTCGCTCCCTTTTTATCACTATCACGTGAAGAAGGACGAAAGAAAAAGAAGAGAGATTGCTCAAAACATTTCCTTTTATGAATGCAGCATTAAATCGTTACTTATATACATATTCAAAATCGTTACTTATATATGCCAAACAGAACACAGTTATGTTTACGGCCTTATGAAATAACTAATCCTCCAAACAAACACATATGCATTAGAACTGGTAATATCAGGCATCTTCGTTTACCTCTAACGTGGAAATGATCCTCAAAAGCTCCAAGAATTCTTGCAAAAGAGCTTTTTCTTGTCTGACTACCTTTGCTAATTCTGAAATCAGTGTTATTGTCTTCGCCGCCTGGTTAACATTATCATTTTGCGGTACCACATGGTATTATTGTCCTCAGGCTCCTCAAATACGAAAACATAACAAACGAAAAGGCATAAAAAAGAAAAGGCAAAACAAGAAGAGAGATACACATCTCACCATCGGTGAAATTGTGTATAACATCGAATTTATGGATGTTGCAAGATTTGCAGCATGTTGAAGTGCTAAGTAAGCTGAATGTGGATCCATCTGCAAGTTTAGGGGTGTCGGTTAAATGCTAAATGTTCCTTAACTTGAACAACGAACCGATTGGTTCATTCTTTTTCCAGAAAAGATAAAATCATAACAAAGCAAAAACATCTTTGACTCGTTTATTTTATTTTGGTTTTGAAAAATTTGTTTTGCGAAACAAGGTAGAAAACGGAACACACGAAAATGTCGTTTCCACTTGTCACTACATCAAGTGAAAACACTAGATGTTAAGAATAGAAAAGTACATTTCCGTTTTGAACTTTCGTTAGGCGAAAAAGAAATGTTTTTTCACTTTGTTCTTTTACATGGCTTCTCTATCTATCTCTCTCCATTCATTATCACTCATTACATCAAAAAATTTCTCAAAACTTCAACAATTAGCTTTACTTACCACCTTTGCACCATCCACAAGGGGTACTCTGCAAATGGCAGAGTGAAAACTGTCTTTGGCGCCTGAAACTGCTGATAGGTTTTGTGCCTGGATGTCTCCCCAAGCCTCCAATGACTTGATCTACATGAGAGCACATTCAAACCCGTACATACCATTATTTTCAACATTTGTGAACTTTCGAAGAGTGTTATTGATCAAACAATCGTAAGTTTATAAAATACTGACCCCGGAAATGAAGAACAAGGTTCAATGAATGCAATAATGAAGTAGTGTAGTTTAGAGACCCCGTTTGCTGGTACTTATAATCTAACTTATTTGCTTTAAAAAAGTTACTCGATAGTGCTTGATAACTATTTTGAATAACAACCCATTTAGCTTTATTTTTTTGGGCTTATATTTGACCAAAAAATGATTACGAACCGGCAACCTAGACATTCATTCGGTAACAAAGTATACACATTTAACTTGTCTAACTACGCAGTTTGCACTTGAAGCGTACAATCACGAGAATTCGGGTGGTGTGAAATAGTACTGACATGGGAGTGAAGAATAAAACTCAGCTTCATCTCAAGCTTCTCTTTGTCAAGTTGTAGCTTCTTTTGTACCACAGAATGTTGCAACTTTGCAATACTATGCCATGCACCTATAAATTTGCTCTGTAGAATCACAAAGGTGAAATGTGTTAGTCAGGACTACCACTCCAATATGAACCTGGTAGAGAAGCATAAGAATGTCAAAATGAGGATCATCTTATGCAAATAACATGAAAATAATTGCTTTGTGAAATCATGTAGTTTTTGTGAAATCATGTAGTTTTCCGTTCAACACTTGTGTATTTGTTTGTTGTAGAGAGATCGCGCCGATGCTGAAATCACTTCTTCATATCTGAATTTTTATTTTAATGGATTTTTCCGCTAATTTTACGTGACATGGAATTTTAGTCGAAGAATGACAGATATTCACGTTAAAAAAAAAAACTACTACTTAGAAAGCTATTTTTCAAATAAAATATCATGTCGTCATTTTTAGTGCTCTCTTTTCAAATTTCTTCAATTTAGAGGTTTTTACTTTTTAGACATAAAACTTGATTAATTTCATAAATAATGTTTATTTCGTTTTTAGTTCTCTCTTTTCATATTTCATTTGATTTCTTTAATTAAGAGCTACCATCTATTTAGTATCGCCAAAAAAATGAAAAAAATGCATAGTAATAAATGTTTTGAAAAAGAAAAAAGCTGCCTCCAAGCATGCTCCATAAAAACTAGAGCAAGTTAGGTATACAGAAAATAAATCCCGAAATTACTCCTAAAAGGTAAATCAATGGTACAGTAAATCTGTAACGTTGATTTACCTTTTCGGAGTAATTTAGGGTATATTTTTTGGGTACTTAAAATTATTGTAAAAACTATTGATTAGTAGATCAAAAAATAATATAAACCTCTGCTTTGTTAGTCATGCTCAGATTCACAAAAGCTCCTCTAGCATTCACAAAACTCCACTGAATCAATCGGGTATCCATCAAACGAAGCTCATGAACACACTCCCCACCAACATACCCCACCGCCAAACCACCAACCACCGCCGAAGCGACGGGTGCCGAACCACTACCCTTCGCTTCGGCCGCCGCCGCTGTAGACTTCTTACCTTTAAACAAACCCAACCCCTTGCTCAACAAATCCCCCACCCCTTTCCCTTTCGGCCTCAAGTTTGAAAACGCCGGCGGCGGCTTTCCCCTGCTATCCACTGGCCGCAACACCTCTCTTCCCGGCGACATCGCCCACTTCGGCGCTGCTGGACCGCCGCCGTATACCGCCGAACTCTTCGAAGTACGCATACTCGGAGACTTGTCTAAAGAACTCGGAATCGGGACGTTCGGATCCGGCATCCCGACTCGTGTTTTGGCTCTTAAATCTTGCAAATACTTTGACGAAACTTCGACGCCGGACCTGTCAAGGAATACATACTTTAAGCTTTTACGTTGGATATAAAATTTTCATACAGCAGTCCATTCGGCCCCAAGCTCAAAAAAAAAAAAAAAAACTTGCTTCCACATCCCATGACTCACAATGACAGACCCAACAAAAAACGGCACGATCATTAACCTAAAATTGACCTAAAGAGAGATTACATGTGAGTCATCGTGACAGACCTCAAAACGGACTGCACGTGAGTCACGTGACAGACCTTAAAACGGACTGCACGTGAGTCACGTGACAGACCTCAAAACGGACTGCAAGTAATGGAATTGTCAAGTAATACATAGTTTAAGTTTTTAGGTTGGATATAAAGTTTAGACAGGACCTTCTGGCACTCGCTGTGGAACTCTTGAAAGACCCTAGGGATGGATTTTTCCCCGGGGTCTTTCCGCTGAAGCCGGACCTGTAGCCGGAGCTTACGTCGCTGCACTCTGACCCCGAGTCCGCGGTATCCGATGCCGGACCGAGTGATCTCCGGTGGAGGGCAGTTTCGTCGACTGAAAATCTCCCGGGTGCTATACCTGTTTCATTACCTGATAAATTCGGCGAGTAATACGAAGACTTACTCGCCGGTGTCTTCGACGATCGCCGCGGAAATCCTAACCTCATCGACCCACCAAAAAAAGATTTGTGATTCTCTTTGGCGATTTTTCCCCCGGTCATCTCGTACTCAAACAGAGGATTCTCGATATTTTGTTTTACTTTGCTGTTCTTGTTGTCGATTTTGAGGTCTTTGAGCCGTTCCTTTCCTAGATAATCACCGAAAGTGTCCAGCTTTTTACTCGAAGAAGAAGTTTTTATCGGAGTTGGGGCGGGCCATAGTCCACGGATTAATCCGCCGTCGTCGTCACTGCTGCCGCCGAAGCTTCTCTGCCTTCTAGTATCGTTGGACGATCTGGGCGGTTTCTGCCTGGGAGAGAGAGTCTGTCTCGGAGACGGGAGATCGAATTTTCTTTCGGGAGAGGGGAGAGAGCTCTGAGAGAGATACCGAGAGCTGACGTCTCGAGACTTGGGCCGGCGCAGCTTCGGAGATCCATGGGGATACCCTGTTTCGCTGTCCGAATTCATGGCTTGCGTCGAGAAATCAGTCAAACCAACAAACAAACGGAACACGCGAAAAACAAGAAAGGAGACAGAAATTTTTACGTGAATCCCCAACTAAAAAAAATAGAGAAGTGCAAACCGAATTAGGCTTCACAAGCCTAACAACTTATCAAGAGAATTTAAGAGAGAGAGAGAGAGAGGAGTTGACTGTTTCGGAAATGGATGAGAAGGAAAACAAATGCTTGGAAAGAGGCGGCAAGAAGCAGGTACTGCAGCACATAGCCGGCGGATGACGACGGCTGGCTTTGGGAGATTACTGAAATGGGCTTGTGGGCCGGCCGATTTGTGGAGAAAAGTTAGGGGTAGGTTGGGAATTAAGATTATGATTTTGGAGGATTTGGCTTGGGTTGTAGCGATTGGCATTGAGAGACGTTGGGCAAAAGGAGACGACGGAGGAGGGAATTCCGGTTATTCTGTTAATAGTGATTAGCCGGCATTTTTTTGTATTTTCATATTTTGATGTGGAATAGGATGGCAACGGTGGTGTGACATGTGCTATTTTGTTTATATTTATATGTTGTGTTTGGTACGTCACTCGAATTTTGACTATGATTGCGTGATCGGGTTTGTTCGGTTTCAATTTTGAGGGAAATTTTAAAGCGTAATAAATAAAAAGAGATAGAAAAAATTTATTAGGCACTATGCGCAGAGGTTTTGAATACCCTAAACAAATAAGCCCTTAGTGTTATATATTGTGCGGCCAACACAGAATTTCTTAGGTTCTATTTCGTTAAGGTTCATATTTTTTAAATACTTATTTTTTATTTTACGAGACATGTTATTATCTCGCAAGACATTATATTTAATTCAAAAATAAATACTTATTTTTTAAAATAAAATACTTATTTTAGTTAGTGGAACCCTTTGTATGTATGCACTAAACGTATTCGTACTTGATAACAAAAAAATTGTTTGATCAATACACGATAAAAAATTAAGCGATCAATTCAAATTTTATGTGAATTTTTATACACATATAAGAATGTTAAGAAATTATTTACTCTAAAGACTTGCGAGGGCAAACTTTTGATTAATTTTTAGCTAAACGTAAACTAGTAGTGAACTCGTACGATAAACGACTAAGAGTATTTTTTCCATATAGTAAGAGAAAATTTACAAAATAAACAGTAGGAGAGTACATAAATTGGGCTCAATGCCTTTTATTATTTTTAAAGAGAACATAAATTGTACACAAATGCCTTTTTCTTTTTTGAAAGGCTTTTCTTTTTTTCTTTTTGATGTTCATTGGATGGCTACCCCATGTTTTTGTGTATCCCCACCATTATCTAAATTAATAAAATTTCTTTTTGCGATTAAAAAAACCAAATACCAATGAACATGACAAGTTGGGTAGGACTAACCGACTAAGTCACATAATTCACATGTGAGTGAGCGTGAAAACTTCTTTAAAACACATCTCAAACTACTAAAATTAGCAAGAGCGAGAATTGAGACCATAAGAAAAGTGTGACGATTGAAAGGAGGATTAACAGATTACTCCTATGTGACTAAGGGGTTGGATCCCAAGTCACATAATCACTTGCACGTGAGTCAGAATGAGCGCGAGCGTGAAAATGTTTTTGAATCACATCTTAAACAACAAAAACTTGCGAGAGCAAGGAAAAGAATGTGAGCAGAGTGTGAAAACTGAGAGAACGTGGAAGCGCATGACATTTTAAAGGGTTATTACGCGACCAAGGTTGTATAACTTGTATCAATATATGTTGGTGATAGGCCTAATTATGGGCAGGGCATAGTTCGGTTGTTTGCAAAACCAAACCAAAACCGAAATAAATATCTTAAACCAAAACCGAAATAAATATCTTAAACCAAAACCATAAGCAAACCAGCGGTTTTCATTCTATCCAAACCCATAACCATAACCATAACCAAAACCACGGTTTCGGTTTGATACGATTTTTCACCGAAATCGGAGGCCAAAATTTGTAATTGAGTTGAAGACACAAAAAATTCAACAACAAATATCTATGAAAGGCAACAAACTAATGCACTATTACCCCAATGGTTCAATGACACTAAAAACATTGTCCAACAACGAAATATCCAAATAGGCAACAAGCTAATACACCAAATGTTTGAAGACACTAAATAGTCATTGTCAAAAACTACAAAATAACATAACATGAGGATAGTTATTATGTAATTACGTCTCGGTTCGATTATGGTTACGGTTCAGTTATCACCTAAACTGATGCCGTAACTGAACCAGCCGGTTTTTAAAATTCAATAACCAAAACCAAAATCATGGTTAAGATTTCGGTAAAAAAAACCGCACCAAACGGTTCGGTGCTATCCAACGGTTTGGGGGTTGCTGGAGGCGGGGGGCTACTGTCCCAAGGGGACAGCAGCGCGCTGTTGTGCCCCGTTTTGGGGCCCACTCCGGTCTCGCTTCGATAATCGAAAGCGTTCACTTTGTAGAGCTCGTCGAGTAG
Source organism: Rhododendron ferrugineum (assembly GCA_025642025.1). Lineage (NCBI taxonomy): Eukaryota > Viridiplantae > Streptophyta > Magnoliopsida > Ericales > Ericaceae > Rhododendron > Rhododendron ferrugineum. The sequence goes on from JAOTQK010000019.1 coordinate 8,153,926, forward strand.
AACGTTATGCGAAAAATCAGCTTAATTGGATATCATTAAGTACCTGATCGAAACCTTTTTACCTTGAAAAGAATGGATCCGAAACACTGGATCAAATCCACTGTAACCCATGGACCTTTAGTTATATGGGCTCCGATCA
>JAOTQK010000019.1:8175569-8201464 GCA_025642025.1 Rhododendron ferrugineum
TTCCCCATTCGTAACGTGGCTCCCGAATCCAAAATCTTGACGTTTTCGCTAGACCAAAAGCCTTTTCCAAGCGAGTTTTCGGTTTCTCGGATCGTCCAAATCAAAAATCCGGGTGGTGACTCTTCGAAAATCGCACTTTGGGCGCGGGAGCCCACATGATGTTAGGTACAGGATGAGAGGCTTCCCTAGTTGTGGCGCGATCATGGTTTGAGGCGAGGCCAAGACAGCCTTGACGTTGTTGAAGGCCTTCTCATGCTTATCATCCCACTTGAACACTGCCTTGCCCTTTAGCAGATCACTGAATGGCGCGGTTATCTCTGCTAGCGCTGGTATGAACCTCCGCAAGTAAGAGACCTTTCCGAGTGTGGTGCGGGCATCTCCACGATGGACCTCATCTTTGTCTCATCTGCGTTGATGCCGTGCTTGTGCACCAAGAATCCCAAAAATTTCCCCGCCATGACACCGAAGGCACATTTCAGCGGGTTCATCTTCATGTTGAACTTCCGGCACCTCTCGAACAGTTCCTTTAGGTGTTTCAAATAGTCAGAGCTCTTCCTCGATTTGACCACCAAATCATCCACATAGTCTTCTACTATGTGATGCATTAGGTCGTGAAAAATTGCAGTCATGATGCGCTGGTAAGTGACGCCCGCATTTTTCAGACCAAAGGGCATCACCACATAGTAGAAATTCCCGAGCGGCGTGCGAAAGGCAGTCTTCTCTGCATCTTCTGGGGCCATTTTTATCTAGTTGTACTTGCTGAAGCCGTCCATAAACGAGAACATTTGGTGACCTGAGGTAGCGTCGACCAATGTGTCTACGTGCGGCAGTGGGAACTCATCTTTAGGGCACGCCTTGTTGAGGTCGCGAAAGTCCACGCAGACCCTAATCTGCCAATCTTTTTCTTCACTGGAACTATGTTGGCCAGCCATGAGGGATATTAAATTGGCCATATAAAATCGGCCTTTCTCAGCTTCTCGACTTCTTCCTTGATCTTCTCTTCCAACTCGGGATTGTACTTCCGCTGCCCCTGTTTCACAGGTTTAGAGTTAGGGAATATGTCTAAGTGGTGTGAAACCAGGTTTTCATCTAGCCCGGGCATTTCCTTATAGTGCCACACGAAGACATCCACGTACTTCCGCAACAGTTCGATCAGCTTCTTTCGAGTTTCTCCCTCCAGCGCCTTGCTTATGAACACAAACCGCGGGGTTCCTTCACCTTTCCTCAAGTCTATCTCTTCCAAGGCCTCTTGCTGGGGTCTAGGACCGTCCTGTATGCATTTCGGAGCTGGTTCTGGTTTATCCACCAAGTCTGGCTCGACTTCTGCTGTTTCCATAGTGTGGGGGCTAACGACCCCGCAAAGGACCGTCATAACCAGTACACCGTCTTGCCACCCTTTTGGACTTTAGTAACTTTTCTCGGGACTGCTGATGTCACCTCCACGGCGGGCCGCTTCCTCGCGACCCCCTCTTCCCTGTTCATGATGTTCTCCCACCTTGGGACCCTGATGCCTATGGGTTTATCTGACACCACCTCCACTTCTTACTCCATCTCGGAGAAGTAGACCGTATCGGGCAGGTGCGCCTCATCGTGTCGAAAGGCCTTTCTGACGCGGCTACCGTGACTTTCTTTCCTGCCCAGATTCCTTCCATGCACTGATGATAACTTGACGGGACTACAACACATTTGTGCATCCAGCTCCTTCCCAGGATGATATGGTAGTTCGTCTGTGCGTCGATAATGTGGAACTTTATCGCGGAGCGAATGGCGCCTACCACTAGGTCCACCACTATGTAGCCCAAGGATCCTGTCTTGTCTCCTCCGAATCCCGTGATTGCCACAGAGGACTTCACCATTCGATTTTCTGGTATTCGGAGCTTCTTGAAGGTAGCGAGTGGCATGATGTTGATGGATGCTCCTCCGTCTAGGAAGGCACGTTTCAGCTTGATCCCCTTGGCGTGAGCTGTTACATAAAGTGGCCTGTTGTGGGAGAATATGACGCGACAGTCAATGTCGGAGAAGGTGATAGAGTTAGCTCCTTGTCGGATGGTTCGCGGCATTGAGCCATCCATAGCCATGCACGCCTGTTGGTGCGCCTCTGCAATGTTCACGATGGACTTGGTGATTTCTGTTTTTGCCGCGGCTGTGAAGCCTAGCGCGTCATAGAACGCCTTGAACTTAGCACTTCCTTGTAACACCTTGACTGCAGCGTCAGGGTCAGGAGTGACCCTTGGCTGTTCGTGAGAGGCAATTTCATCCAAGTGATCATAATAGGAGGCCATGCAGACCTCATCATCTGTGTACTCGTCTTCTTCAGCGAAGAAGTTGTTACAGGCAGCCATATGGACAGCCCCGCTCATGCTCAGGATAAGGATGTTCGCGCATGTCGTTAGGGCGGCCGGTCCCAACCCTCAACTGATTGGCTTCCATCTTCCTTTTGAAGATCCTCTTTCGGGTCCAACAATCGCTTGTTGGATGCTTCGTGTGCCTGTGGAAAACACAGTACCTCGGATTCTCACGATCCTGCCGCGAGGGTTCACGATCAACATCAGGCAACTTGAGTAAGCCATCAGTAACCCATTGTTCCACCAATGCCTTCGCTTGTTCCACACAGCATGGATATTCTGAGGCTTCAGATGGTTGTTTGTCTCTTCGCTTCTTGTGACCGCCACCGTCGCTATTACCCCTACCTCGTATGCGACTGCTGAGCGAGTGGAAGAGGCATAAGCGACTGTGATAGAGCAGTTAGACTTCCAATTGTCTTTGGAAGGGGATTTCATAGTGTGCCGCAAGTTATAAGTGGCCTCAAGGAGAGCTGAGAAGGTGGGGATCTTGATGTTCACCAAGAATACGCGATAGCCACGCAGGATTCCGTCAATGCATATTTCAACTAAGTGTGACTCGCCCACTGGCTCGTGGCAGTCCACAGCTTTGTCCTGAAAATGTTTGATGTAATCGATGATATCTTCACCGTTACGCTGGGTTTCCTTCACGAAGGACAAGGTAGTGACCTTCTCGCGGACTTGGAAGAACTTAGTGTAAAACTTGTTTACCATATCTTCCCAAGTTTCTATCAAATAAGGTTTAAGATTCACGTACCAAGTGTATGGTCGCGACGTGAGGGACTTTGAGAACTCGCGGAGGCGAAGTTTATGGTCACCGGAGTGGGCCCTGAGTGTTTCGATGAATCGAACCACGTGCTCTTGGGCGCTGCCCTCTTTTTTGTCAAATTTGGTGAACTTGGGTGGGGTATATCCCTCTGGATAAGGTAGAGAGAGAATGGTTATGGGATATGGTGGTTGTATATCGGGGTTGGGTAGGGAGGGAAGTGTAGCTTTGGTTTTCTCTTTGAGTAAGAGGGCTTGAACATTAGCTACAGTGAGGAACTGATTTTGAGACTGGCCATTGTTCTCGCCCGGGAGAGGCTGGTGGTGGACCGAACCAGTACCCATAACAGGGGCTGGTCCACTAGTTTGGGGGTTTGGGGGATTTTGAACAGGGTTTGGAAGGGGGTTTGCTGTTGTTGTTTCGTTTGTTGTTGCTGCTGCGGGAAGGGGTTGGGCTATTACTGGTGGTACTACCGTCGCTACTGGCAAGGCTGCAATAATAGCCTCAGTGAGAACAGCCAAAGCAACAATCATCTGATTCTGACCATCTCGAACTGCTTGAAGGACTTCCATGGTGGGGTCTCCCCCTTGAGTGGAGGATCTGTCGCCCTTGGCCAAGATCGGCCCGGTATTGAGGAGGTTTTCCGCCATGGCCGGAGTATGAGTCGGAGGAGGAAGAACAGCTAGAGTTTCTAGACCACTTCTTAAGCTAACCATAAACTAAGCAACCTCCCCATCAGAGTCGCCAATGTAGGATAGGTCCGATTTTTAAAAGGACAAATACCCCTTAAGAATAGATGTGCTGGAGAGGTTATAATAGTCTACGGAGAGGAATGAGATGAGTGATCTAGAAGGGCGAAGAAGAGAGCAAGGGTGAATAGAGAGGGTAGGCAGTGGAGACCTAAACCCAGGAATCCCCAAGAGGAAAGACAATAGAGTCCTTGAAAGAGATAAGACCTCCTTTGAAATCAGTGCTCACCAACTTTCTCTCTCTAGGGAATGTTCACAAAGCTCAATCCCTGGGATCTGATGAAGAGACGTTTCATATTTATAGACCACACGAGCTAATGCCCGGGCGCCAAGTGGCGTGCTAATAAAATGACACTTGTCTCTTCTGTACCCCCTGACCGCTGATGTGTTGCTACCCTCACGATGACCGCGAGTGTGACGGTAAGTGTATCCTCTTATTCGCGGAGATCCTCTTCTTCTTTTATAGCCACGAAGCCACGAAGCCACTAGATCCCCTTCATTCCCGTAGGACAAGGTCGTGACCTACTCTATCGCACCTGTACCGCTGCCAAGCCTCAAGGGGCCCCTCAGGTCCTGCCTAAAGGCCGGAGTAGAAATAAGAGTCTGGGCAAGTTCTCAGTGTGTCTTGGTTAAACCGCGTTATCGTCTCCATTAGATTGGGACCGTGCCAAGCGTCCACCTGAATAAATGTAGTTCTCTCCTTAAGGGAGGAATATGAGATCGCGACCCTTATACGAGCACTGCATAGCGATGGGTAGCGCGAGGCTCCTTCGCGCACGAAACCACGTGTCGCGCGACTGACGCGCCACATGGCAAGCTAGGGTTCGTTGGTCAAATCGTCAACCCCGCGAGGATGAGTACACGTGTCACATGCTCATTGGATAGTCAAACGGTCAAAGGTCGCGCCTATTGACCTTTCCTACACATTAGTAATCAACATTTTCCCTATATTACTCCAAAAACAGAGCTTTTTCCCTTGAAAATGCCTAGACACACAAATGATAGCAACATTTATAGGCATTGGATTTTTTTCGTTGTCAAAAAGTAGACTTGTGATCAGAAAGAAACAAAAAGAGAAACAATACACTTAGGGCGTGTTTGATAGCAGATATTGTTATGGGGGGATTCGTAATGAGGCAGGTTTAGGATTGTGAATGGCAATGAGATGAGATTAATAATGATGAGATGAATCGTTTATTCATGTTTGTTTTGCACAGGATTAGAGTGTAGAATTGTAAATAACATGTTTGTTTTGGCTAGGATTAGGATTGGAATTGGAATTGATATTGACTCTATGGAGGTTGGACTTTAGACTTACTTTTGACCAAATGAATATTTTTCTAGACTTTTAGTAAGTCTCCATAATCCCCAGCGGCCCGTTAATGACTGCCTCCCCTTTTCAGATCCCAAACTATGCGGACCTGAATTCTCCTGCTCTGAAGATACGTAGGTAGCCTTCCGACCAAGGCGCGGTCCACCGTTCCCCCACTACAAGATTTCAAGCCTTTTGTGAGGAAATATATTTCTTGCTAACTGCAAAATTCTCCTCGCAAAAGGGCTTTTGTGACAAAAATTTCATTCATCGTCCATTCCTCGCAAATGGGTAGTCTCCGATTCTTTTTAGCGACCAAATATTTTTTCCTCGCCAAAGGGTTATTTTTTGCAAGGAAATTTTGGTCGTTGCTATTGAATGAACCATTTTGCGAGGAATATCATTGGACACTAATGTAAAACAAATTAGTCGCTATAAGTATCCCGTTCCTCACCAAATATAAATGTTTGGCGACCAATCATTTCCTCGCAAAAAGGGTGCATTCAAATATTCAATAGCAACAACCCGAATTTCTTCGCAAAATTTTAATGTTTAGCAACGAAAAAATTCCTTGCAAAATGGCCCCTCAATAGCAACAACACATGTTTCCTCGCCCAATATATATGTTTTGTGAGGAAATAAAATTTTATCCCAAAACAAGAAATACATTTTGCAAAGAAACTAATCATCGCAAATAAAAAATAGTTTTCTTATCACAAATAACTCTTTTAGCGACAAAAAAAAAAACCTTGGTAATTGTTTCTTTTTTTGCTTCTTGTCGTACAATGATTTGCTATATTATTCAAATAACACAATCCATCAAACTCAAAAGTAATTGCAGAAACATTAAAACAATTTCCAAATGTCAAAACATGGTACCTCAATTTCAAAAACATAATATCAAGTATCTAAACAAAAACCACAATAAAGTACTATATTATGTACTGTTAAGTACCAAAAGCCTCCTTCCAATATCCTCCACAATGAAGTACTATATCACGTTGTTAAGTACCAGAAGTCCTTAAAACAAAAAGCAACAATGAAGTACCAATTATGTACTGTTGAGTACCAAAAACTAATTAATTGCATCTTTCAAGTAGAATCCGAAACGAAAAACCTAGCTAACTCATAATTTTCCTTACCTCACATATCAATCCCTCACCCAGGGTTACATAGAAACTATGCTTAAGACCTGAAAGAGCTAAACAGATTAGAAACAATAGACGGGGGCTTAATCTACTATGAAGTGGTCACAGAGCAACAACAGCAATTTGTATTTGTATTGGTCACCTATCAGATCACACACTGCAACGGGCAAGATCTTACAAAACCCAAGTCCTAAAAGTAAAACGTATAGTATAGGATAGGAGTGTAGAGGAGAGGAGTGGCTTACGAAATTGGACGACTTCATACAATACAAACAAAGGTCATATGAATATATAACACGTAGGTCTGGATCCATCAAATACCAAAAAAAAAAAAAAAAAGGTCTGGATCCATCAGGATTCAGGACCATCACCTGTAGGGAGGTATTTCTTATAAACCCAATAAGCTGCCAAACACGTGATATGCGGGGTCCGCATGAGGTGAAAGAAAGTGTAAAACGCCGTGCAGAAGGGTAAACGACAATAAGCACCGATGATGTAGAAAGTCACTGGACCAGGTAATCTGTTCGGCAGTAAAGGCCCAGTAGGCAAGAGATGTCATTACAGGGTTCAGTCTGTTCGACATTGAGGATACCAGACAGATTAAAGTATCTGATGAAACGAAGTCTTAAGAGATAAGGCGGTGGGAATATACCAGAAGAAGAACTGAGTATCCTGACGAGATAGGAACAACAAAGGGCAATCTTGTTATGGGACAAATCCCATGAGGAGGAGAGTCCCTATAAGTATGGGATCTCGGCTGATTGGGCAAAGGGATCCCTGGAAAGCCAGGTTTCCTGTATGAAGCAGGAAACGTGGGCAACAAAGTAGCTTGAAGAGCAAGCAAACGTGAATCTATAAATACAAAGGTAAATCTAGAGGAAGAGTTACGCAATTCGTTGCATTACAACTGTTCTCCTACTGATAATTAGGGTTTTCTTGCTAGTACGTGATACTAACTTTGGCATCGGAGGGCCTTTGCCACGAGAGGCAAAGGTGCGCTCACTCCCTGTTTGTTTTACAGATTAAGGTTCCGACTAGGGCACTGGGGTTCTGATCGAACAGCACATGGGCGGTAGCAATCCATCACAGTTTTAGGTACTATCTATTTTTTGCCACCTACAATTGGCACCGTCTGTGGGAAATGAAAGAATTCCCTTAGAAAAATGACCATGGTGGAAGTAGATCCAGTCACACCCCTCGCTAAGAAAAATCAGGCTGGTGGGGAAGGAGGTAAATCCCCATCAGGTGCTCCGAGAAAGCCAACTGGTGGGCATGGCGGGAGGACAACAAGCAGAGATGATCCTCTGACCATCCAAGATGACTCCAAGAATAAGGAGGGCAAAACGACTACGGGCTCCATGCGACGGAGCAAATCCCACCATAGAGGAGAGTCAGTTGCGCATTCGAGAAGTGTGCATAACAGTGAAAGTATCCTTGACAAAAAGAGATAGGAAATCGAGGAGTTTGCTCGATTGATAAAAAGAAGGGAGCATGAGATCCGAGAATTGGAAATGATCCGGGACCACCCTGAGGACTTTGGGCTTTCACGAAGAAATTCCAAAGGGGAAAAAGGGAAGTACAAAGGGGCTCCTTCAAACAGAAGGAGCAGAAGTAGGAGTCCTACTCCAAGGCAGAAAGTGGCTTCCTCACGAAAAAGAAGTAGCAGGAGCCCGAGCAGGCGAAGGGTTTCCCCGCGACACAGGAGAAGCAGGAGCCAGAACTCTTCCTCCTCTGAGGGTGTTAGAAAACATCATAGGGACAGGTACGAAAGACCTAATACCGATTGGAACAGGGCTGGGGCCCATAAAACCAAAGAAAGAGAAGATGAGACCATGACTGCACGAGAAGCAGCGAGGCAGGTCCTAAGTAACATAGCGGCATCACCTTTTGCTAGAAGGCTTCAGGATGCGCGGTTGCCGAGCAGAGTAAAACACGGTTCGTTCATACTTTACGAAATAAATGCGGATCCAGTTGCTCATATACAACACTACCAACAGGCCATGTTTATGCATGTTGGGGACGATGCGATTAAATGCACGCAAGATGTTCCCATCAAGTTTGGGAAAGGTGGCCTTATCCTGGTTCCATAAGTTGGGGCCACGCTCCATATGCAGATGGACGCAGCTAGCAGAAGAATTCACTGCTCGGTTTTTAACAAGCAGAAAGGCTCCCAAGACTTTTGAAAGCCTCTCCACGATGAAGCAAGGGGAGAGCGAGCCGATCAGAGACTATGCCAAAAAGTACTAGGAGATATTCAATGAGATTGATAGTTGCAGTGAAGAATATGCCATAGCCACGTTTAAGACTGGTCTCCCTATTCGGGGAGAGTTTCGCCGGTCATTGAACAAACATCCGGTAGCAACGTTGGCCAGACTAATGGAACGGATTGAGCAACACGCCAGGATGGAGGATGACATACTCCGAGAGGATGGCAAGATTGTTGCTGAACAGCCCAAGACACCAGCAAAGAAGGTGGATAAACCAGAGCCCAAAACCTATAGGGAGAGGAAAGAGTACGGGCAAGCTAAGAAAGAGCCATACAAAGAGAAGCAGGCGCCTAATCCCAAGTCTTTCTTTTCAATTACCACGGTTTGGAAGGAGCCCATCTATAGGATTCTTTATCGGATAAAGAACCAGCCATACTTTAAGTGGCCCCCAAGTCTAGGTGGGGATAAAGATGCAAAACGTGCTACGGGACAGCACTGCAGCTACCACAGGGATTGGGGTCATATGACAGAAGATTGTGAGATGTATAAGAGACACCTTGATGATTTAGTCTCTCGAGGCTACCTCAAGGAATTTATCCAGGAAGATCCTAAGGAGAAAGGGAAAGCCATGGAGATGGATTACGAGCAGAATCCTAAGGGGACAATCCATATGATACATGGATTAGCTACACCTTATACGAGAAGTGAGGTGAGGCTGCTTCAAAGGCAAATCAAGCATGACCAGCACGTTATGCAACTGGGAAATAAGAGAGGGCGAGGAAGCGATATATGCAACGAGGGCATTGCTTTCACAGATGAGGACTTAGGAGAAGTCCAAGTGCCCCACAATGATGCTCTGGTCATAACCCTACGAATTGGGGAGTATGACATTGATAGAATCCTGGTGGATTCAGGAAGTTGTACAGAGGTACTATACTACGATGCGTTCAAGAAGTTGGGGCTGGCACATATAGATTTGGAGCAATCAATAACACCCTTAGTTGGGTTTGGTGTTGGAGCAGTTTGGCCCCTTGGTAAGGTGACATTGCCTGTTCGGGCTGGATCAGTAGTATTAAGAACATACTTTCTGGTTGTTGATGTTCCGTCTTCCTATAACGCGATTATAGGGAGGACCTGGTTGCATAAGATGAGGGCAGTGTCCTCTACCTATCACCAAATGGTGAAATTCCTAGGATCAAATGGGGTAGAGAAGATCAAGGGCAATCAAAAGGTGGCACAACAGTGCCTGATTTCCATTATAAAGAGAGTTCCAAAAGCCCATCAGATTCACACGGAGGAGGTACCAGATCAACCAACCATCGAGGATGTCGGAGGAATCCAGCAGACAGGGTGATTGAAGGCCTAAAGAAAATACAGATCAATGAAACTGATCCTGAGAGGTATTTTCTAATTGGGGAATCACTGCCAGCCGAGGAAGAGGCTGAATTGGTGGGTTTCTTAAGAGAACATATTGATGTTTTTGCTTGGGTACCAGAGGAAATGCCTGGGGTAGATGCAGATGTAATCTGCCACCACCTGAACGTTGATCCACAGCATAAGCCTGTCATTCAGAAGAAAAGAAGGGCAGCTGTGCAGCATGTTGATGTTGTTATCGAAGAAGTGGATCGTTTGTTGGAAGCCAAAGCAATACGAGAAGTATACTACCCGGAATGGCTATCCAACACTGTGGTTGTGAAAAAAAAGAATGGGAAATGGCGTGTCTGTGTGGATTTCACAGACTTGAATAAAGCATGACCCAAGGATAGCTTCCCCCTTCCAAGAATTGACTAGTTGGCCGACGCCACTGCTGGATGCGAATGGATGAGTTCCTCGACGCATATCTGGGATATCATTAGATTGCCATGTTTGGGCCTGACCAAGAAAAGACTTCTTTCATTACACCACGAGGGTTGTATTGCTACAGTGTCATGCCTTTCGGGTTGAGGAATGCAGGGGCAACTTACCAAAGGCTGGCAACAATCATGTTCAAGAAACTGCTTGGCAAAACTATGGAGGTATACGTAGATGATATGGTGGTCAAAAGTAAAAATCGATAGGGGCATATAATGGATTTAAAGGAGGCCTTCGAAATCCTGAGAAAATACAAGTTAAAACTCAACGCCTCGAGTGCGTTTGGAGTAGGTTCTGGAAAATTCTTAGGCCACCTTGTGACTTTAAGAGGGATTGAGGCAAACCCTGATCAAATAACGGCCTTACAAAGGCTACAAAGTCCTAAGACAACCAAAAAGGTCCAAAGACTAACTGGGATTGCTGCAGCCCTTAATAGATTCGTTAGCCGGTCAAGCGACAAATGCAGGCCTTTCTTTCAGCTGTTAAAGAAAAGAGAAGGATTTGAATGGGGAGCAGAATGTGAGCAGGCATTCCAAAATCTAAAAGGGTATTTGGCTAATGCCCCACTTCTGTCAACTCCAGACCCAGGTGAGTCTTTGGCTTTATATTTGGCAGTTTCTGAGCACGCTGTAAGTGCAGTTCTGTTAAGAGATAGGGGATCCGAACAGATCCCAATTTATTATGTGAGTAAAACATTATTGGAAGCAGAGACGAGGTATTTACCTCTTGAGAAGTTGGTCCTTGCATTAAAGACAACTACAAGAAAATTGCCTCATTACTTTCAGAGCCATAAGGTTGTGGTCTACACGGAGTATCCCTTGAAATCACTGCTACGAAAGGCAGACTTCTCGGGATGGATCTTGACTTGGTCCGTTGAGTTGAGTCAGTACGATATTGATTTTCAACCACGCACAGCAATAAAGGGCCAAGTGTTGGCTGATTTTGTGGCGAAGTTTTCACCAACAGTGGCACCCCAGCCACCCATGAGAAAGGAAGGGGCACCTAGGCTGCCTGTGAAGAAGAACAAACAGCCAGCCGAACAGGATCCACAAGAATGGAAGTTGTTTGTTGACGGTTCGGCTTGTAACACTGGTTCTGGAGTTGGAATTGTTTTGTTCCCTCTTAGCGGAACAATGATTGAGCTCTCTATTCGGCTGGGTTTTAGTGCATCGAATAATGTAGCGGAGTATGAGGCTCTCTTGATCGGCCTTAAGAGTGCTAAGATTTTAAAGATAAAAAGAATTAGAATTTACTGTGATTCACAACTCGTGGTGAACCAGTTGTCCGGGGAGTACGAAGCCCGGAGTGAGAAAATGGCAGCCTACGTGGAGGCAGCCAAAGACTTACTTGATACCTTCGAAAAAGTATATATTGAGCAGATAAGCTCTGGGCAGAATTCCCATGCAGATTCTCTAGCATGGTTGGCTACAGCTGTCCCAACCAAGTTTAAGCGAAATGTGGCAGTTGATTATCTGGTTGAGTCAAGCATTGGAAGGAGTGTAGAGTTGGTCTTGGACGTGAACCAAGGACCAAGTTGGATGGATCCAATTGTGGAGTTTTTACGAGATGAAATACTCCCTTCTGATAAAAAGGAGGCACATAAAATCAGGGTCAAGTCTACAAGGTTTTGGTTATCACCAGAAGGAAAGTTGTATCGGAAATCTTTTACTGGACCATATCTGCTTTGTGTGCATCCCGAGATGGTACAGAAGTTTCTCCATGAGATTCACGAGGGAACATGTGGAAGCCATGCTGGGGGCAGGTCAATTGCTCACCGGGCAATTACCCAAGGATATTGGTGGCCACATATGCAGGAGGATGCCAAGGTCTATGTAAAAATCTGTGAGAAGTGTCAAAAGTTTTCACCAATGATAAGGACACCAGCTGAGGATCTAGTGCCCTTAACTAGTCCTTGGCCGTTTGCACAATGGGGAATGGACATCGTGGGACCACTCTACAAGGCAACTGGGAACATGAAATTTCTATTGGTAGCAACGGATTATTTCACAAAGTGGATTGAAGCAGAGCCTTTGGCCAAGATAACAGAGCCTATGATAGAAAGGTTCGTCTGGAATAGTATAATTACTCGTTTTGGGGTACCCTATTCTTTGATTATAGATAACGGGGCGCAGTTCCAAAAGAAGTTCAAAGCTTTCTGTTTCCAGTATGGGATAAGAAACTCTATTCGACCCCGGCTTACCCTCAGAGTAATGGACAAGCAGAAGCATCCAATAAAACCATTTTTGATGGGATCAAGAAAAGGAATTGGATAAGGCAAAGGGGAAGTGACCTGATGAGTTACCACTAGTGTTGTGGGCACACCGAACAACACCGAGGAGGTCTACGGGAGAGACCCCCTAGTCATTAGCATATGGTACAAAAGCTGTTATACCCCTAGAGGTTGGTCTTCCAACCAACAGGACTGCATTAGTTGAGAGTGGGGGCAATGATAGGGCCCTTGAAATTGAACTTGACCTTGCCGAGGAAAGGAGAGAAAGGGCCCTGGTGCACCTAGCTTCTTACCAGGAATAGCTAATGAAGAGCTACAACAAGCACGTCCACCCACGAGAGTTCGGAGTTGGAGATCTTGTACTTCGAAAAGTGCTCGGCAACACCAAGGTGGCTAACGAGGGCAAGTTAGAGGCTAACTGGGAAGGCCCATATCGAGTAACTGAAATTGTAGGCATAGGGGCCTATAGACTGGCAGACTTGGACTGGAACCCCATGCCAAGGCCCTGGAATGTCCATAATTTGAGGAAGTTCTTTGTTTAAACGACTTCAGTTTATTTTTATTCTGTTTTAGGATCACGTGGTTGTGTGGGAATTATGAATAAAATTCCCTTGTTTTTTTTTTTAGTTGCAAGGGGTATGCGTAACGCCCCCTTGAGCTCAAGGATTATGAATAAAATCACCTTTTTTCAATTTTTCTGAAATTTTGTTATTTCTGCTTATGGTTCTTTTTGAATACGAACAATGACCTCGGTTTCCTTCATTCGTATTGGGGAGCAGGGGCACGAGATGCCTTGGTCACGTGCGTCACGTGTGAATACACGTGTCCACTCGCTAAGTACGTGAAACTTAATATTATTAGATACGTGAAATCTTAGAATGAACATGTATATGAATAAATGCATAACCTTCCAAGTACGTGAAACTTAGAATAACACGTGTTTGAGTACGAGAAACTATAACGTGTTTGAGTACGAGAAACTATAACTTGTTTAAAGTACGAGCAACTTTAACTTGTTTAAATACATGATATTTTATACGAGAAACTTAACTTATTTAAAGTACGAGCAACTTTAACTTGTTTAAATACGCGATATTTTATACAAGAAACTTAACGTGTTTCAAGTATGAAAAACACTTGACTTACATACGTAAACATGCATCTTAACACTTAGAATATTCAGTATGAAGCACTTGGGAAGAAACATAACAAGGTACATTAGCCTAAAGTATGAAATTCCTAGCATACACAGTTGATGGTATGAGGTACCAAAAGCATTTAATAACAATGGCCACGAAGGGCCGAGCAAAACGTAAAGGCCATGCACGGCCACCAAAAATAAACAGTATCATGCCACGAAAAGGCCGAAATACCTGTGTTATCAAAAGTACGAGTAAACTAGTGCCACGCAGGTCTCAAGACCATGGTCACGCAGGACCAGCCAAATGTATGATCCAAATGTATGATTCAAATGTTTAGAAGATTAGATATAAACTTACCAAGTCAGTCCAAGTTCTGGACCTCAGGTGGGGTATCACCTGGGACATCAGCAGTTGTCTCTGTGTTCCCGCCTCCACATGCAGCTTGTTCCTCAAGGTTGATTGTCTCATTTACAGTATCACGAACAGGTGAACAAGCAGTTGGACTACCTTGAGTCTCCATTTGAATCTCTTTGTCAACGCCTGCAAAGTCATCAATCTGCATCTCAACAGCATCAACTGGTGGCTCCTCGGGCTCCTAGATAGAAGGGGCACGGCTGCTTGGTAAGTCGTTCTCAACCCAGAGGGGTGAATCTTCAGGAACACCACTCTTAGTCAGACAAGCTTCCCAACTGGCAACCCAGATCTGGTCTTGAATGTTTGGCATTTGACCCACATAATCTGTAGTGGCAGCATCAAAGCCCTTCTGGCATCCTTCCTCGAGGGCAGCCTTTTTGGTGCTGTCAATCTCGGCCAAAGCCTGATTTAGGCTATCTTTAGCAGTCTCGAGTTTGCCTTTTGCTTTGTTACAGTCTGACTTGGCCTTGTCTCTCTCCCTTTCCAGCCTGGTGACTGTCCGCAACAGTCTGGTGTTGTCAGCAAGAAGCCTGATTCTCTCAGACTTTGCTTCTTGCACCTTATGGCCCAATGTGACCATCTTTTGGATAAACTGAGATATACCAAAGACAGAACGAAGAATAAGAAATCTACGTACTAAACGATGAAGGGTGACTTATGCTACGAATATAGCAAAATTACCTTGATTCCACTAACAAGCCCGGTGGATACAAGCCGGTCAGAATGGGATGCAGCCTCCTTTTGCCCTGTCCATGGGGAGCAATAGACCTTGAGCAAGGGCCAGTGCAGTCTCAGAAGAGCTCGCACTGTCCCCGACGTTGATTGGTCGGTCCCTTCCGATGAGCTGAGGGGACCACGTTTGAGGGGTCACCTGACTGTTCGGGGAAACAGGTGCTGGGATAGACGCCTTGGTTTGTAGAGCAGACTCCCCAGCCTGTTCGTTTCGGGGACGTCTGTCCCGGTGAGCAACGTCAACCTCTAGGGAACTATCACATTCCCTAGGAGAAGGGGTGGATCGAGTAGAAGCCCCCTTGGTGCACCGAGGTGGTGGAGGGGCATTCCCAATTGATGCCACCCTACCAGTGACACCACGACCCCGGGAAGGAATGGTGAGAAGGGTGCTGAGGTTTAGAGGTTGACGAGACATGTTACCTGGCTCAGAAGGAGATAGAGAATAGCTTAACGAAGAAGATTGACTGGTCCCACGATCAGGGGCTGACTGTTCGGGCTGTGAATTGGAGACAGCCTGCCTTCGTGAGGATCTTCTGAGTACCAAACGCGGCAAAGGAATGCCTTCGGAAACTAGAATTTCACCTGGTTCTCCAGCAATGGTTACTCTAGCATTAAGTCTCGTGTTTCTTGGCTGGGGAGCAGTCGACGTTGAAGCAGCGCTGGTGCTTGGGTTGGCAAGTCTTCAGTCTTCTGTCTATGAAACCTCTGTAGGAGGGATTGTACCCGAGCAGCACGTTGGCGTCACGACCTCGACCTGCAAATCGTGTGCCCGGCACCCCTTTGTATTTCAAAAATTTGTTTATGTCTGCTGTTCGGACGTAGCTTGGTTCCCTCCGAGGCCTCTTGTTCGCATTAGTTGCTACGGAAAAAAGCAAACCAGGAATTAGACAAAGCAAATTCATCTGGAATTTATGAGAATAATGAATAAAAATAAATTCAGGAGCATATGTGGGTGGCCCCACACGTGGGGGCAGTGGAAACCCACCACCTGGCCGTCTTCCCCTTGTGGCTCAAAGGCTCCAGTGACGTAGAGGAAGTCAATCTCGTGATCCCGAGCAGAGTCGGGCGATTAAGCACGAAATGCTTTTCTGCCTTCCTAACTTTGAAGTAGTAAGTGTTGTACTCGGGATTGAGCACAATACTGTACCACCATTGCAATTCCCAAATCCCCAGTTGGGTGCCCAGAATTTGGTTTAGAGCTACCATCCCCATTACGAGCCTAAAAACATTGGTTGAAACTTGCGTGGGTGTAAGTTTATACCAATTGAGGATCTGTCGAAGTAATGGATCAAGGGGGAAATGAACTCCACCCTCAACTATTGCTACAATGGGGATACACATTCTATCCCATGAACCCCCGTTCCTCTCTGCACTTAGGGGAGCAAGTTCGAGCCCTACATTCTCAGGAACACGGTAATCTTTCCTAAAAGCCGCCATGGCCGCGGGGGTTTCACAAAGCTTCCCAAATTTACCGGGCTTAGGGCCACTATCGTCTTCGTCCGCCATGAACGAACTTGAAAGCACTATGAACAAGATGAAACTCGAAGATGGGAGTGGTTAAAACCCTAGGATGCTAGTAAATCTGAGAATGAGATCTCAGATTGAAATACGAAAAAGGGAGGAATGAGAGTCTTACAAAGATGTTGAGAAGATTTCCTGGGGTGCAATCGAGTTTGCAGACGGCGGCAATGGCGGATGTAGGGTCACTATTTTTCGCCTGGTTTTTGAGAGAGAAAGTGGTGAGATTCGGGTTTTGGGTGGAAAATCCAAAAAAGACCTTTTTTGGGGATTAAGGGTGTGAGACGGAGACGAACCGTCTCCTCTCACGCTGTTGCATGAAAAGTAACGAATGGTGGACTTGGACAGGTATCGTACTAACGCCGTTTGGCTGGAACGACAGTTCAAATTAAATGCAAAGCGTACGAATTATGCCACGTGGAGTTATTACCTCGAGATGGTATAATGACACAGGCGCCAAAAACCATCAATGAATATAGAGACTGTGTTTGCGTGAGACCCCCAGGCAGTTCGGCCTAGTGTTTGTTTTTAAGCTTTACTCGTTTCCCCCGAATAGGCAAAATGAGCAAAGCTGGGGAGCAATTGTAGGGAGGTATTTCTTATAAACCCAATA
Organism: Rhododendron ferrugineum; assembly: GCA_025642025.1. Taxonomy (NCBI): domain Eukaryota; kingdom Viridiplantae; phylum Streptophyta; class Magnoliopsida; order Ericales; family Ericaceae; genus Rhododendron; species Rhododendron ferrugineum. The sequence goes on from JAOTQK010000019.1 coordinate 8,192,594, forward strand.
AGCTGCCGAACACGTGATATGCAGGGTCCGCATGAGGTGAAAGAAAGTGTAAAACGCCGTGCAGAAGGGTAAACGACAATAAGCACCGATGATGTAGAAAGTCAATGGACCAGGTAATCTGTTCGGCAGTAAAGGCCCAGTAGGCAAGAGATGTCATTACAGGGTTCAGTCTGTTCGGCATTGAGGATACCGGACAGATTAAAGTATCTGATGAAACGAAGTCTTAAGAGATAAGGCGGTGGGAATATTCCAGAAGAAAAACTGAGTATCCTGACGAGATAGGAACAACAAAGGGCAATCATGTTATGGGACAAATCCCATAAGGAGGAGAGTCCCTATGAGTATGGGATCTCGGCTGATTGGGCAAAGGGATCCCTGGAAAGCCAGGTTTCCTGTATGAAGCAGGAAACGTGGGCAACAGAGTAGCTTGAAGAGCAAGCAAACGTGAATATATAAATACAAAGGTAAATCTAGAGGAAGAGGTACGCAATTCGTTGCATTACAACTGTTTTCCTACTGATAATTAGGGTTTCTTGCTAGTACGTGATACTAACTTTGGCATCGGTGGGCCTTTGCCAAGAGAGGCAAAGGTGCGCTCACCCCCTGTTTGTTTTACAGATTAGGGTTCCGACGAGGGCACTGGGGTTCTGATCGAACAGCACGTGGGCGGTAGCAATCCAGCACAGTTTTAGGTACTATCTATTTTTTGCCACCTACAATACAAAGTTACAAACAAGTGATACACACTACAAAGTTTCAAACTTTCAGGCTATTGAGAGCATATAGCGAAAGGCAAATTCATCTTCCTGTGTTGTCAACTTAGGGTATTTTTCCATTAACGTACTTCTTATACGCACACAAAAATCATGAAATCTAGGGTCCTACAACAGAGGTTAATGGTAAATTGCAAATCACATAATGGTAGCAGAAAATAAATAAACCAAATCGATAGCCGAATTTCAGGAGAAGTAATTGCTAAAAGCTATCAGTAACAGAAACAATACAAATGAAGCACAAAGACTCTTGGTGATCCACACCCAATTTCACCCAAGTATGAATACTAAGGGTTAAGCATCTGGAGACCATTGTTTCTTGTTTTTTTTTGGAGACCCTTGTTTCTCGTTTTTTTTTGTTTTGGAGTTCGTCAAAAAGATCAAGGGTGAGACCGTGAGAGAACCCACAACGGCGCAACCCACAACCAAATTTAGATCGAGATCAATGTAGAGTTCTTTGTTTTTGTTTTTCAAGGAAAATCAAAATAGCGATGGACCGGATGGTGAAGCTCTGTGGCTGTGACTGTGAGAGAGAGACAGAGACAGAGAGAGAGAGGAGAGACGTACCAGTAGTATCACTGTGGGTGTGGGTCGATCGTCGGCGAGAGGAGGATTGGACTGTCGTGTGGATCGATCGTCGGCGAGAGGAGGAGTGGACGTCGGCATGGGCGGAGTGCGGGAGTGGTTGGCGCCGCTGCCTCCTTGGTGTGGACTGTGGAGAGTGGAGACTGGAATCAGAGAAGAGGAGAATGAGGTGGTGTTCCGGTTTCTATAAAAAGTAATTTTTAGAAAAAGAAGGTAATTTCAAGCTCAAAAATCATATATTTACGTAAATAATTTTCCTACCAATATGGATCTTGTTTAATAGATCTTATTGAGATCTTTTATACGGTGCAAAAAAAATTAAAAAATTATTTTTCATTTTCATTATATTTAAGTTTGAAAATTGAAGAAAAATATCTTTTTAAAAAAGAATGGAAAGTAGAACACCCCCTGAGTGGCTAGGATTTTGTAGGACTAGTATTCCCCTTTTTGCCCAAACGGTGCGCTTTTGTCTTCTTCTTTTTCCCCTCCCGCGCGCCATTCCTTTTTCCCAAGGGCCGGACTATTGGGAACCACAAATTTTTTGAGCGTAGCCCGTATACCATATTATATACAGGTATGTACTATAGTATAACCGGGCTACGTTCAGGAAATTTGTGGTTCCCAATAGTCTGGCCCTTTTCCCAATCCCGCCACTAATTGGAAATTTTCGGACAAATGACAACGAAAATTATTCCTCGCTAAATGATTTTCTTTTGTAAATATTAATTTCTTTTACAACAGTGCTACATATACAACAATTGAAATACAACATCAAGCATAATTTTTTTTAGTGATCGATCCCATTAATTTCATTGTTTTTGTTGATGAAATCAGTCACATAAAATTTGGCTCAATCGAGTTTAGTAAGCCGCTTCATCGATCAGGATACAAATTCATTGATAAAATGATACGTTTTGTTATGATCAAACGTCCAACGATATGTGATTAACTTCATGCTGGTACAAAAATAATCTAATTCATATTATGTACTCCCTCCGTCCTCTTTTTAAAGTTCAGTATTCCATTTTGGGTTGTCCATTAATAAATGTCCATTTTGTAAAGTTAGTGGGTAAAAGTTAGTACATTTTCCATTTTGCCCCTAAAAGTAGATTCCATTTTGAAAAGTTAGTGAGTAAAAGTGTAATAATGATGTCTCAATAGAGGGTAAATAGGGAAAGTGGAGGTAAGAATTGAGGTGAAATTAAGGTGTAATGATTATGTTTTCTTAATAAGTTGGAGTTACGTACGAAGCAGAACATTTAAAAAGGGACGGAGGGAGTAAAAGATAGACGGTTTGTATGGCAAAAAAAAGACCACAATGTGGGCTCTAGTGATGCACCATAAAGACTTTAATGCCTCCGGACGCATTAATGTCTTCAGATCATATGATTGTCAATATCCGATGATCTCAAATTTTAGTAGAAATGATGTGATCAGTAAAAGGTAAAATCCTAACGGTTTAGATCAACCATTATAAAAATAGACTTAGACAATGATCTTTATAATCTATACGTTCAACTTTCTTAATAGTAAACTAAATCTTGTGCAGTAGTTGAATGTACAATAGCCACGCAACCGTGAAACAATAATGACAATCAAGATCGTTGATTTTGTTGGGCTTATTGATTAAGCAATCATGTACATTTTTGGCTTAATCGAGTTGAGAAAGCCCCATCATTGGGACACAATTGATAGTAAACTAAGTCTTGTGCAAATGTTGATGTACAATAACCACATGGTCGCGACATAATCATGACGATTGAGATCGTTGATTTTGTTGTGCTTGTTGATTAAATCATTCATGTAAATTTTTTGCTCGATTAGGTATTAAAAGTCCATTCATTGGGATGCAAATTTATTAAAAAAAATGATATTTCTCGTTTGATCAAGTGTCTAACGAATACACGATTAATTGTAATGAATGATCTGATTAATCTGTATTTCGCAAAACCTTGAAAAATTATTTACAATGTAATATTATTATGATAAATTTCATTTTTTTTTTGTAAAACTAAGATATAATGACATTTATTTCAAAATAGGGCAACAATAGTATAAAACTACCAAGGGTCACACTTAAAGAATACTCATGTTTTTTGTTGAACTTTTTTTGCGACCATCACATTTCCTCGTAAAATGTTTTTACTCTAATATCAAACAAAGTATAGACTTTTAGCGACCAATGCTTAATTTCCTCGCAAATAATCACTATTTTTGCAAGAAACATAATTCCTCCCAAAATGGTTACAACTTTAGCGTCCAAATAAGTTTGACAAAAAAAAAACTCTACAGCCTTTCGGCGACAAATTTTTGTATTTCCTCGCAAATTCATTTTTCCCGCCTACATACAAAAACCCCGCGACGTTTTTGGCAGCAAGAATTAGCGAGGAATTGTGAAAATTTGTCGCAAATACTCTTTGGCAACAAGGAAATAGCGAGGAAAATTCGCCTTCCACGCAATAAAACACCACTGTCGTCCCATTAGCGAGGAAACCATAATTTCCTCGCCAATACCCGTCCTTTAGCGAGGGAATTGATTTCCTCGCTGAAAGTTGGATTTCTTGTAGTGCCCCCTTCTGAGAAAGGCCGTTTTTGCCGTTTTCTAATACGTATGAGCATGAATAAATCTGTAAAATGACAAACATAATGACCATCTATTTCATCTTCATCCGAAAACAACTCATTTCTATTGCATGTTTAAAGAAGCGAGTACCGCAAGGACGGGTATGGTACCATTTCTATTATAACCTCGCAGACTTAAAACCTTTTCCTAAAAAGCAAAACAGAGTCACTCTTTTCTAAAAATTGTGCTCTTGGGCTCGCATCGTGAAATATTTTCACTTCATTTTTTCTTTAAGCCGCCGTGTGCATAGGAGTATGAGTTCTTTTTTTCTTTCAATTGTGGAGAACCGAGAATTGGACTGTGGAGAAACGAGAATTGGACATTTCCATCATCTTAAAGCATTTAAAGAGTATACTTGGAAAGAATTACAGCTGCATGCATGAATCTTGGAAAAAACAGGTAAGTTGGTTGAACAAGGACTTGACTTGCATACCGCGCATTCCCTTTCAAACTGCAAGCCGTTGCATACGGTGCATTCCCTTTTAAACTTGCAGCTTGTATTGTGAGACTTGACTGACAACTTGTTAATTGGTACACCCCCAGGGGTTGCCCCAGTGGTTCGGGCGGATACCTAGGTTTTGGGAGTACTCTTCAAGGTCTGGGGTTCGATTCTCCAACGGATGAGTATCTAGAAGTAAGTGGGGGGCCGTGACTAGTGTGGCCGCGCTATCTCCCCCGGAGGTTTGGATTGCACAGTCGGGTCCATATAGTGCCCTGGCTATAGGGTTGTTCATTCGTTACCCAAAAAAAAAACTTGTTAGTTGGTACAGTAGTACGTGAAAACACCTCTAACTCGATCTTTGCTCATGGCCACACTAATAATACGTTTCTTTTTTCCTTTTTCCACAGAAACTATGTTCCATAACGTAAATCCACAGAAATCGGTTTTGCAAACAGTTTCCCATAAAAAAAAAAATACTAATACTAATACGTTTTTAATAAACTGTTTTCCAGAAAATCAGTTTTGCTTCAAGCTTGTATGGAGATGCTTAATGGTTGATCGTGCCTTTGGAATAAGGGTTTAAACGCCCTAAGCATAGGGCTTGATCATCAATAGCACAATAATCCGGAAGACAGGAATCGTACCCAAACGACCTTCTCTTCGTGGCTAATAAAGTGGATTTGTAGGGGTATGTAAGGCTTTCGGCGTTTAGACTGCCAACTTGGTTTTGCTTTGAATGGTGGAAAATGAACGGCTAATTAACGATGTTTTAACTAATTAAAAGAGCGGCGAGGTCTAGAAGATCCTAACCGTGTATTTTTTTTTCTATATAAATAGATAGACTACCGAAGCCCATTTATCTCATCAGCTTAATAGTACTTATCTGAAGATGTTTCCTACGAAGGTCTGCTTTGTAGTCTTCATTGTGCTCGCTCTTTTACTTCATTCAATTCCATTGCTGACAGGTTCTGAAGCCCATGCAAACTGCAGTAAGCATCATTATCAACTCTATTCTATTGGCAGTATAGTACTATATGATATACTGTATATGCTTATAGCAACTGAATTGAGTGAGTCTCTTCGTTAACAACATCGCAATCGTTCCGAAAAACTCATTAATTTTTGTATCATGTCGACATACTTCATTGTTGAGTACGTATAACTGGGTTTCGAAGTTCTTGATAAATGATCAGGTTGGAATCGTTCTTGGGAGACTAATCCCATCGTCTGTTTGTAGAGAGCTCATTTGAAAAATGGAATTCCGTATAGAATGGTCTTGTAAATTCAATTGATAACACCTTAGATGTTTCAAACGTGAGACCTAAAAAAAAAGAAAAGCCAAGTTTCAGGCCTACTGGGCTAACCCTTGTCAAACATGCACTGCCAATCCCTTGACAGCCAGACCTTGGGGTTGGATTTGAACTTTTGAGAAAACGTCTATGTTATGTTTTATTTATTTATTTTAAACACTGGCTTTTTCTTCTTCAGAGAACAACCAAGAAAAAGTTTTTGAATTCAATCAGCAAAGAAAAAAAAATGATTATTAACCTACGTACGTAATTTCCCGAAACTAACGACAAAAAACTACTACTTGGCTGGGACACTTATGGTGAGGCTGGCCAAACCAAACCGAACCTTTTGTCCCAAATGATTGGGCTACATGAATAATGTTTCAATGAGGTTGGCCAATATTATTAATTTTTTTTAAAGGGAATCGGTATTATTAATCTTTAATTATCTTGTCTTTAGTTTTTTTTTTCTCTTTAATTTTTTAAAGTAATCATTGGCCTCGATGAGAGTACTCTGAAAAGCATTAAGAAATGGATCAAAATGGAAAAAAAGTTCAAATAAGACAATAATAAAAATAATTTTCTCATCTTTTTTCATGTTTAGTGAACTTTTTCTTGCTTTTGGTCATTATTAATTTCTTCCTTTACATTTTTCTCGTCGAGACAACTAAAATAAGACAAATTATTAATTTAAAAAACATAACTCGATCAAATCCAACAAAATCTCAGAAAAAATGCTCAAAAGCACAGGGAAAAAAATTACGTTAAAGTGTCTATATTACTATTTTATGTCTGCGGCATTAGACAGAAAAATAAAATAAAAAATTAAGAAAAATAGTGGTAACTCAGATGTTAAATCCATGTAACTTTTCTTTTATTTTTTTTAATCATGAAAATCCATGTAACTCATTAGTACTATATATGCGTGCTGTGGTTGTTGAAGTGACAGGACGGAGGCTATTGCAAAATGGTCATGCAGCCCCAAGTAAATCGGGAGGACGCGGAACGGGATCAAATCCAATCCAACCGGTATCAAACAAATAAAATGGTGGCTGAATTAAGCCAAGGAAAATAAATTAATTACTACTACTAGCTTTCAGATTTCAAGAGTACCGTAAGTACGTGTAATCCACAGCAAAATAATTAAATTTCATACAGATTCAAGTTCTGTCGTCATGTTAAGTACTCCTCATTTTCATTGAGATTATTGCCCCAGACATTCGTGGTGTTTGCTCTGCTTGGTTATTTTCAGTGTTTAACTACCGTTTTACCTCTCCGAGTCCGATCAACCTTTACCGGGGCCTGATTGACCTTTTTACTACAACTTCTCGAAATCAATGTTTTATCCCCATCGGTTTGTTTTACCGATAAATTACCTTTTTACCCCTCCCGGCCCCAGTTGACTGTTTTCAAGTCCGGGTTGGCTTTTTTAACTTTTCTTCGTAGACTTGCTTTCGACCAAATGAATATTTTTCTAGACTTTTAGTAAGTCTCCATAATCCCCAGCGGCCCATTAATGACAGTCTTCTCAGATCCTGAACTATGCGGACCTGAATTCTTCTGCTCTGAAGATACGTAGGCAGCCTTTCGACCAAGGCGCGGTCTACCGTTCCGGCCTTTTGAGAAAGGCCGTTTTTGCTGTTTTTCCTAATAAGTATGAGCATGAATAAATCCGTAAAATGACAAAAATAATGACCATCTATTTCATCTTCATCCGGAAACAACTCATTTCTATTGTAAGTGGGGGGCCATTACTGGTGTAGCCGCGTTAGCTCCCCCGGAGGTTTGGATTGCACAATCAGGTCCATATAGTGGCCTAGCTGTAGGGTTGGTGAAAACACCCCCAACTCGGTCTTTCCTCATGACCACACTAATAACACGTTTTCTTTTTTCCATTTTCCACAGAAACTATGTTCCTGTGGGCTACCCGCCCGGACGGCTTCCATATGACTCGGAAAACATGTTTTGATTTGAAAAATTAAAGAGTCGTCACCCGGACTTATGATTCGCCATCCGAGAAACCGCTTTGATTGAAAATGATTATTTGAAATTGAAAACTAGAGATCGTTTTGGGTTCGGAAGCCACGTTACAAGAGGGGAAGGGTTTTACACCACCCCTCTCGCCCGACACGGAGTCGGTCTCTACTCAAAATTTGTGGAATTTTTACTAAAAATATTTTGTTTCATAAAAACAGTTAGCACATATTTACAGGTATAACAAGTAAAAGTGGATACATGTGCATGTGTACATGATGTAGAGATGCCAAGAATACGAAAATTGAGACAATGCTACTGGAAGCACTCCTGAGCGCTCAAGACCTCTTATCCCCTGCAAAACAGAACTTAGCACTTCTATATGCAAACAGAATATACAAACAGTGAGAGATAAATTAGAGCAGCAAGGTTTGCTCAGCGTTAAACTTAAAAAACCAAGAACAGATCTTGAATATCCAAGTGCTGCTTCCTTGCAAACAAAAATATAAAATAAACCTAACTGGGTTCTAGAAGGACCAATGCACACCCAGTATCTACTGAAATACAGGAAATGCAATATTTGGTAACAAAAGAGGATTTTGGTGATAGCAACACTCCTGAGCGCTCAGGAATGGTCCCGAGCGCTCGGGAGTGAACACAATGCCCATAAATTTTTTTGTTTCCTTGTGTTCCTCTTGCTCTTGTTGCTAAACTAAGATCAAATGAGCTCACAACCAATATGAGGAACTGGTATGAGCCCTTGATCCCTCTCAGAAGTTTGAAACAGTAGATTTCAAAGTATAAAAGTGAGCCTTTATACTTTTGCTTGACTTGAACTTGGCTTCTTGGACTGACTTTGGTGCTTGAAAATGGTTTGAAAAAAGTTTGAGAAGAGGGAATTTAGGCCTCCATTTCTCTTAAAGATTTTCCTTGAGAATTAAGTGATTTCTCTTAGAAAATGGAGGTTGTTTTGAAAGAGTTTCAAAGAGAGTTTTGGAGACTGATTTTTGGCAGCAACAAGGGGGAGTTTTTCAGAGAAAATTTCGTGTGTCTTGAAAGGTAGAACATGGGGGTATTTATAGGCAAGCCAAAATTAGGATTTTAATTTGAAAATCAAATAAGAAATGAAAAGAAATCTTTTTTTTTTTTTTTGGGGGGGGGGGGGGGGGGGGGGGGGGAAATGGG
>JAOTQK010000019.1:8251415-8264400 GCA_025642025.1 Rhododendron ferrugineum
CCAGTTCACCTTCTTCGTGTTGCAACATTTAATATTTCGTTGTCTCAAATGGCAGTAGCAGTTCATTCTATGACGTTGGAATATGTTGCAACAATGCCTTTTCTAACAATTCTGCTTATTTTCCGAATTCGTAAGTATTTGATCAATGATCTTCATCTAGATTTTGCTTTGGTAGATGGTATGTCTTCTACTTGCAGAGTGAGGCTGGCAGGCTGCATACATTCAACGCTAGTGAGACCCCGCTGTCGAGGAAGCCTATTTACGCTGGATTAGTCATTTTAGATAGTGGTCCTCCTCCATCGAAATCTAATTTTCACCTTGCAAAAGTTTTTGTTGGTTGCTGGTCTTTTGGTGATGTGATAGTCATTCGCACATTGAAGGTTATAAGGAAGCCTTTGGTTTAGGGTTCGACTCTCGTTTGCATGCTATCAATTCACGTGATCGATGAACCAGTCCATATGAAGCTTTGCCCCGAATTGATTGAGTCTCTTGCTTGCGGATGATGGATTGTTCTCTGAATATTTACCTCAAAATATACGGAAACAATAGATTGTTTAAGAGATATAATTTGAATTTGGACATTCTTTTTCTTTTCATGTTTGCAGATCATTGGCAGTCTTTTTCAAAGTTGAAGAATGAGAAGGAAGTTGGAATGTGTGTTTTTGTTTTTTAAAGTACTTCTGAGTTTGTGTTTTAAGATTCTAATGAAGCACGAAATCAAAGCCCCCCCAAAATTTAAAAGATAGCATTTAGGGCATTTCCATGTAACGAGAAAAGTTGTCCAGTCCGGTGGGTGGTCACATAATACTTGAGTGTGTGCGTGAGCGAGAGCACAAGCGTAAAAGCATATTTAAAATGCATCTCAATCTACTAAAATTCGCGAGAGCACGAGTAGAGTGCGATGATTGGGAGCAGTAGTGCTAGACATTTTAAAAGATTATGTGACTGATGGGTTGGATCCTAAGTCACATAATTCGCGTGCGCGTGACTGAGCACAAGCGCAGCCGTGAATGATTATTGAATCACATCTCGAACAGCTAAAATCTGCTAGAGTGATGACTGAAAGCGTGAGCGCATTGTGAAAATTGAGAACGGATTGTCCAGTCCAGTTGGTTGGACTAGGTCACATAATCCTCGCGTGCGTGCGTGAGCGAGAGCACAAGCGTAAAATCATATTTAAAATGTATCTCAAGCTACTAAAATTCGCGAGAGCACGAGTAGAGTGCGATGATTGGGAGTAGTGGCGCTAGACATTTTGAAGGATTATGTGACTGAGGGGTTGGATCCTAAGTCACATAATTCGCGTGCGCGTGACTGAGCGCTAGTGCGACCATAAATGCTTATTGAATCACATCTCGAACAGCTAAAATCTGCAAGAGTGATGACTGAAAGCGTGAGCGCATTGTGAAAATTGAGAACGGAAACACATGACATTTTAAAAGAATGGAGGTTGGATCAATATATCTCGGTGATGGGCCTAATTTATGGGCTGCGCATTGGGGGTTTACGTCTTCTGTCTCACCTCAGTTATATAAGTACTACTGTCTTTGATCATAGTAGGAATCGAGACGATTCGAACGATCATAGCCGAGCTCGATCGAAAAACCCAGGGCTTCAATCTGATCATAACTGTAAGTTCTCATGTTGTCCAACTTTTCCATCCTTCTCGAAACCTAGCGCCTTTGTTTTTTCCAATTGTCTCGATCAATACCATAAGCTGATAAGCATCGTCTTATTCCAGGAACAATGTCGGACTACATACCAACTGAACTCGTAGATGATATTCTCGTAAGACTACCTGTAGAATCTCTGATTCGATTCACATCCGTATGCAAATCATGGTACTCTATCATCACAAGCCCTAGTTTCATCGCCAAACACCTAAACCACAGCAAAAGACGGCCTGAAAACCTTCTCCTTGCGACTTACACCTCCATCGACAAGAGAGAGCGCTATCTGTTGTGCCGTGGCGATGAAAAATTTGGCGATGAGTTAGATGAACTGGAGTCTCCTTTGAGTACTTCACTAGGGCGTAAAATAATAGTGGGTAGTTGTAATGGTTTGGTTTGTATGATTGATAATGCCACTTCGCCACCGTGTATTATTCTATGGAATCCATTAATTAGGAAATCAGTTACTCTTCCCATGCCGACCTCTCTGCCACATACTCCTCATCCACAGTTTGTTTTCGGATTTGGTGCTCACCCCACTACGCATGAGTACATGTTGGTGTTTATTCTTTACGAGAGGGTGGATGTACAGCAGCGGAAATTTCCTTCCAAGGTTGAGCTTTACACCCAAGGGACACGATCATGGAGATCCATCGCTTCTGTTGGTCATCCAGATCGCATTGCTTGTTTGGATTGCTTACAGGCTTTTGTTAATGGAGCGATACATTGGATTGCACTCGGAAGGAGAGTGGGGGGTGGTCTAAGCAGTTTGATAATGTTGTTAAAAATGGGTTCTCAAGCATTCTCGCAGATACTGATGCCTGCCGCTCTGGTCATTACAAGCTCATTGGGCCTGTCCATTTTGTCGTATGGAGAATCACTGGCGGTGTTATGTTGTGGACAAGAGGGTTCTTGTGGCATGTGGGTTATGAAAGAATACGGAGTTGCAGAATCTTGGGCCAAATTATACACTATTCCTCTTACAGGAGTGTCGGGCTGCATAATAGGATTTAGGGAAAATGGTGAAGTTCTGGTATCGGTGAGTGACAAATTGCTACTTTGTTGCGACTGTAAGATCAAAACTAGGACAAATACTGGATATAGCGGAAGTTTTGATTCATTTACCGCTGACACTTTCATGGAATCCCTAGTTTTAGTGAAACCATGAAATGGTGTCTTGTTGGGGCAGTTGATTCCTTTGTGATGATACGCTTCGAAACTCCAAGAAAGCAAAGGATAAACATGAAATGGCAACAATTTTGAAAAATGCTGGTCAAGACAGAGATTTGGGAAACAAAAACATGAGCAATAGCGAAGCCAAGTTGCCGCCTGTAGGCGAAGGGAAGAAAGCCTGACGAAGGCCAAAAGATGTCTTACTTGTTTTTCGTAGGAGACTGAAAGTAAATTACTACTTAAACCAAGTCTGCACCCAGATTCTCAACGTTTTGTCAATGCGCACACAAACAAAAGCAGTCCTTCTAATTGCTAATTAAGTTATCTTTTGCGCATATCTTAGGAATGTATTAGCACATGTTGTTTTGAAGAATGCTAGTCCAAGAAAAAATTTGGGAAGAGATTGACTTATTCAAGGAGGGGCCGTGATTTCCTTATTCACGGACCCGCGCAATCTCGGCCTTCCGTTTCGGTTTTAGACGGTTCGGATTTAAAACTCTTCTCTAGAAAAGTTTCATTTAAATCCGGACCGTCCAAAACCGAAACGGGCGCGAGCGATTCACCTTCGTAAACAACTATTCATGGGAAACTCCGTTAAAAGTTTTTCTCGTTTGGTAAACAAAATCAAGATGTCTACTTGTTCTTCCTAGGAGACTGAAAGTAAATCACACTTAAAGCCATGTCTAACCATGTCTCCATCCAGATTCTCAACATTTTAGGAATGTTTTAGCACATGTTGTTCTATGTTTAACTTCTCTCTTTTTCTACTCTTAAGTTAATTTTTAGTTTTTCCAAACATGAAGTTCATGTTTTTCCCTTGGCTCGCATCTTAGTCTATTTGTGAAATGCTCTATGCTTGTCACTTCAAGGTGATTTCGCCGAGACGAATTAATAAGTCACAAAAGTTTGACGCAAAACTAACAAATGCAAAAAAAAAATTGAATAAAGACAAAAAAAAGAGTTACTATTTCACTTATGAAGCCAAATCCACCCTAAGTGTACAGGGTAATTTGGTCATTTAGTAGTAGAGGGATAGTATGTTAATTTTAGTGTACATGAATATTTTAGTCATTTAAATTTACAGGGGTAATATGGTCATTTTAGTGTATATTGATATTTTAGTCATTTTAAATTTTAGCATATAGTAGTATGTAACTGGGCTAATGAGCGGGTCGGGTTTGTTTTTAAATAAATGGGTCGGGCTGGGTATGGGTAACTAGACTCATAATTAATGGGCCTAAATGGGTTATTGACCCATTTAAGACCCAACCCACTTAAAACTTACCCAATTTGGCCCAAACCCGCCCATTTACCACCCCTAATTATTATTTAGTATTTCAAACCAAGCTTGAGCTGAGATTTGAGCTCAAGTAGTAAATGAATGTGCTCAAGCATCGATCTTCATACGTTGCTTTACAACCCCAAGCATGTCCTTGCGTCCTCGACTTTCTGTTGGAAAAATAAATCTCTGTGTTAATTCAATTCAACCCATGTCCAAGGAGTGTCGAAACTAACAATTGTCAAGAATGGGCTATATGTGGCCATTGGATTGGGCTCAGAATATAAAACATATATAGTATTCAAATAGTATGAAAATTGTAATTACATAATCCAATCTAGCATTGGTCCAACCCAACCAACTAGCCCGACCTGACCCGAAGTAAAGAATTGGTCCTGCAGACGGTTTTTACCAGCTACACGGTTTGGTTGCGGGCCCAAAAAACCAACCGAACCCGACCCGTGCACACCGGCCAGGAGTACATCTGAACATGACCGGTTGGGTTGGACCAATGTATGTTGGTGATAGGCCTAGATATAAAGAGGGGAGAGATGCAAGGTGCACAACTATCCGGACACAACACTAAACACAATACTTCACATACATTAGAGAGATGCTAGGGCCACGTTAAAGGCTTTGTTTGTTTTGTAACTTAACTTTGTTTTAGTTTTGTTTTCTAATCATTACCCTATTTTTCTCTCCAATCATTACTCTATTTCTTCAATTATTACTTTTATTTCTCTCTCTATCTTTCTCTGCTCATTATCCCTCTTTCCAATCATTATCCTATTTCTCTCTCCACCCACTACCAAAACTAAAATACCCAAAACTAGTAAACAAACAAGGCCTTTGTCACTCTCTAACCACACCCCTCTTACATGCATGTGGGTCTCATTCCAGTGGGGCCCGTCTGTATGTGAGAAAAGTGTGGCAAAGTGATGAGTTACTAGTATTTTGGACACATTTAACGCGGGGACCCATATATGTGTATGTGAAGGGTTGTGTTTATGTTCGGATAGTTATGCACCTAGTATTTTTTATGGAGAAAGAGCCCAACTTCCGGAATAAACGCGAAATGCTCTCTGGCTCTCTCCCTTGCTCTCTCTCACACCCACACGCACCCCTCACTTACTGCATGTCTTTGATCATTGAAATAATGCTTGCATGGTTAAATCATAGAAATTGAGACGAATCAATCGATCATCACCACTCTAAGTTCTTATGTTAAGTTCAAATATCAAACTTTTCCCTCTTTCTCAAAACCTAGGGTTTGTTTTTGTTCCAAATTGTCTCGATATTAGTAAGTAGTACCTTCTTATTACAGGAAGTTAGGAACAATGTTGGACCACATAGCAACTGAAAATGTCTAGGGCTGTTCAACTATTGTGTTTCTTATCAAATCTCACGGTCTCGTACTTTTTTATTATTTGTTATACTTCTATATCTCTATCTCCTTGACAATTTGGTAACATTATGTAGGATAGGTCCGATTTTTGAATGGACAAATACCCCGTAGGAATAGATGTGCCGGAGATGTTAGAATAGTCTACAGAGAGGAATAAGATGAGTGATCTAGAAGGGTGAAGAAGAGAGCAAGGGTGAACAGATAGGGTAGGCAGTGGAGACCCAAACCCAGGAATCCCCAAGAGGAAAGACAATAGAGCCCCTGAAAGAGGATAATACCTCCTTTGAAATCAATGGTCATCAACTTTCTCTCTCTAGGGAATGTTCACAAAGCTCAATACCTGGGATCTGATGAAGAGACGTTTCATATTTATAGATCACACGAGCTAATGCTCGGGTGCCAAGTGGCACGCTAATAAAATGACCCGTGTCCCTTCTGTACCCCCTGACCGCCGAGGTGTCGCTACCCTCGCGATGACCGCGAGTGTGACGGTAAGCGTATCCTCTTATTCGTGGAGATCCTCTTCTTTTATAGCCACCAAGCCACTAGATCTCCTTCATTCCCGTAGGCCAAGGTCGTGACCTACTCTGTCGCGCCTGTACCGCTGCCAAGCCTCAAGGGGCCACTCGGGTCCTGCCTAAAGGCCGGAGCAGACATAAGAGTCTGGGCAAGTTCTCAGTGTGCCTTGGTTAAACCGCATTGTCGTCTCCATTAGATTGGGACCGCGCCAAGCGTCCATTTGAATAAATCTAGTTCTCTCCTTAAGGGAGGAATATGAGCTCGCAACCCTTATACGGGTGCTGCATAGCGATGGGTAGCGCGAGGCTCCCTCGCGCATGGAACCACGTGTCGCGCGACTGAGGTGCCACGTGGCAAGCTAGGGTTCGTTGGTCAATTCGTCAACCCCGCGAGGACGAATACACGTGTCACATGCTCATTGGATAGTCAAACGGTCAAAGGTCACGCCTATTGACCTTTCCTACAATTGCCCCCCATGCGCGTGTGACTTACGCGCTGTCATGCGTGCGTGCATCGGTCAGGACGGTTGGGATTCGGTGGAACCATCACACCTCTTTATTGCATCTGTTTCTCGAGATTTGGGGGACCCTTCCCCGGATATAAATATTAAATACCCACACTTAGCCATCAGTCCATCACTTTCCAAAAGATCTCATCTTTCTCCTCCTTTTCTCTCATCTCTTCCACCAAAGTTCCAAGCTTTCTTCTTTCTTCTCTCTCTCTCTCTCGACTGCAACTCTCTCTCTTTTCTCCTTACCCCTTCACAGACCCACTTCTCGGTCAGGGATGGTGAGAGACGACGTCGAGTCGGGGAGCAAGGTCATCATACAGATCTCTATCCGAGTGCTTCCCGTAGGCGAATGGCGTCGGGTGCCATACTTGGGCGGTCCGAATGACTCCTTCTGGCGGAAGGTGGAGGCTTTTCGTCCCAGAGGCGGAGGTTCCGGAGGAGCCTCTCTCTGTGGTCTCCGAAGTCTTACCCGAGGAAGCCGATTTAATCCCTCCCGTCTCTATTTTGAGGCTTCGAGTGGAGAGAGGGGATATCTCTTGCTGTGTCGTTAATTACGAGATCGTTTCTCAGGTGCCTGGGTAATCCGGACTTGGTGCACACGCTTAAGGCTTCCCATGCCCTCGAGCCCATCCATCTTTTGGTGGATTTGAACATTCGAAAGAACAATGCCAACATCGATCTAATGGTTTCTCGGTGGAGCAAGGATACCCATACTTTCTTATTCCGTGGGGGGATGGTGGTCCCATTTTACAAGACACGACTATACTGATGAGGCTGAGCACGAGGGGGTCGGTGGCCTTTGACCCCTCGAATCTTTCTTCAGCAGACGCGAGGTTGGTGGATTGGTTGAGATGGGCGTACACAGAGGCGACTAAGTACGGGTCTCGTTTCGATCGAGAGGGACGCGTACGAGCCCCTTCGAAGTCGGGCAAGACATCTTGGGGTTGCTGGTTGCACTATTTCTTCAAAGACTTGCCCCCTCTCGGGACCACGCCTCCTGTAGGGCAAGCAACTGAGTTCTATGGGAAGATGTATGATTCTGATCTTCATCTAGCAGGTTTTCTTGTTTACTGGTTGTCTTTCTTTGTCATCCCTGATTTTCCTTATGAAGGGCCATACCATACGGTCTTCCCCCTCGCGGTGAGCCTCGCGAAGGGGGACTTTGTCCCGCTTGGTCCTCTCTTCTTGGGCTCCTTATTTCATCGTCTGGATCAAGTCCACATCGACACCGAGAGATCTATGGGACGTTATGACATGGTGTAAATAGTTCACACGCAGTTTCTGATGGCTTTCTGTTTCGAGCATTTCCCAAGCCTCGCCCCCTTCCCCGCTGACATCAGTGGGGGCGATGAGCCGCGGCCCCGGATCATGAGGTGGAGCGGTGTGAGTTCAACAAAGTCTTGGGGGAAACAAATTGATGATGCTGGCGCATTCTTTCCGTGATCCTATGCCGAGCCGGTCGAAGGTGCCCTTCCCACCAGTTTCTTTTCGGAGGAAGACCGTATTGTGGATTTCCAAACCAAAGGTGTTGCTGTCTCTGCTTCTGCCCTTGCTGCATTCGCCGCTGCTTGCCCATGTTCTCTTCCTGCATTATGCGTGGAGGGGACGCATTCCATGTTGTACCGTCCAGACAGGGTAGCACGGCAATTTGGTTATGACCAGGGTGCGCCGGGTCCATCGCCGCCGCTGAGGAGTTATGTTGAGAGTCTTCGCCGTTTTACCCGGGCTCATGTGGAGGAATTGACTGGGGGTTATAATGTTGTGATACTTCCGAGGAACGACAGGGATACTTTCTTTACGGCTAATAGCCGACTGGCTTGGCGTCGTAACCTTGACTCCTTCATTAATTACGTTCGCGGTGCCCCTGAGGTTCCAGCCCTTTCAGATGTTTTTCATCGCGACGTGTTTTTAAGGTCTCTGAAGGCAAGGCAACCTGGATGGCGTGACAAGAAAAGCTACGGAGCTCCATCAGACACCACCTGTGCGGCCAGCCGCGGTATTACCATCGCGGAGTCAATCTCGACCGTAATCCTGTCAAGGGTGACTCGTGCGAAGGCAAAGGAGCAAGCCTCCTCGCAGCAGCAAGGCCCTCAACTGAAGCGGCTACGGAAGGTATGTCTCTGGAACAATACATCTCCATTTCTGCCTAGCGGTTTTTCGCCATTTGCGTTTGCTACAGTATTCGAACTCATTTCTTTCTTCAGGGTGCTCCTACACGAGCAGGAAGGACTCCTCGCTCCGAAGAGGCCCTTGTGAGCGTCGCGTCTGTCGGTGAGACATGCTTCCTTTTTTCTTTTTTTTTCATTAGCTCTCCCATTGTTTCATTGTTGTTTTCTCATATGTCTTCTTTTCCTTTGTAGGCTCTTCGTTCAGGTATGAAGGGGGGGAGCATACCCCCTTGAGCAAATTTAAGAGGAAGAGGGAGCAGACGGAGGTCCGCGAGGGAGGTTCAGACAGCAGCATCGATGACAATGTCCCGATCGGCCAATCCTTCAAGTTGCCTTGCGCTGCACAGCCTAGTCCAGGTGGTACATCTGTCTCCGCAGGTAAGAAGGTCGTTGTTGACTTGGAGGAGAGAGGTGAATCTGATGGAGCTGATAGCGACGCTGAGGACAACGACGATCGTAATAATGAGAAGGTTGAGGACAGCGGAGCTGACAGTAGGGAAGAAGATCAAAGTGATGAAAACAGTGATGATGAAGAGCATAGCGGTGATGACAATGATGATGGGGATGAGGATGACAACGAAGGTGATGATGATAATGGCGGTGATGACGAGGGTCGCGATGGCGGCGGAGGTGATGGTGGCAGTTTTGGTGGTGACATGGTGCAACCCAAGATTGATGAGGATGAAGAGGAAGAGGATGTCCCGGACCTGATTCCCCGTCGAAGGGTTTCGACTGAGGGGGTTCTTTCTGTTCCCGACATCAATCAGTTGGCATCGGAGGCCGTTGTTCCGCAGCCGTCTTCTCAGGAGGTGATTGAGACTCCCATGAACCTCTTTAATAGGCGTGTTGATGTCCCGCCCACTGGTGATCTCGCCACACACTTCCAAGCACATAACGCGGCAATGGCATTAGCAAACCTGACTTCCGCGGAGGTCTTTGCAGACTTGCAAGACGACCCTTTGACATCTTTTGGGACCCCACAGGCGGGGTATGTCGCAGGTGATGTCGGCGAGGGTAGCTCTTTACTGGCTGGGGGGTCTGGTTCACAGCAACAAGTGGAGGCCAGTACTAGCCGCGGGCATGTGGCGGCCGATGATGATTCTGAAGTACAAGTGGTGGAGCCACCCGTGATCAACGAGGTGGAGGAGCTCTCGAACGAGGCTTTCTTCGGGTATTACGGTTTCACTCGCGAGGTGACCTCTTTCCTCTCCTTTGTCTGGGATCGTTTCCCTTATACATTCTTTAAGGTTCGCGACCTCTACAGTCTGACCATGGACCGGATGCAGCTTGAGTGCCTTTACACCTTCTTACGGAGTATCAAAGGCATAAGGGTGTGTGATTTGGGTTTCAACCAGATTGAGGAAATCAGACTTACTGTCCAAAACTTTGACAAGTTGGGGTTTGATATCTGGTGGATGTACAAGGAGCTTGAAGCCGCCAAGGTCATGCGCGAGAATGAGTAGCTATGGAGGAATTGCGAGGGAACTAAGGCGGCTCTGGAGGGGGCACACGCAGACCTTGCTAGGGCACAGAGCGTGGTTACAGCGGCTGAGGCGATGGTGGAAGAATGTAGGAAAGCGTACGAGCGTATGGTCGAGGAGGCCCGTCTTGGCGAGAGGCTTGTCGATGTCCCTCTTTGCGACACTGATCCTTTTTGAAGAAAATATTTGGTTGATAGCTTTTGTTTGCTTTGGGGCTGTGATATGATGACTTTGATGGCTGTTTGTGGTAGACTTTATGATAACTTTTGGTGATGTAATGACAATATCGGATCTCCGCAGTAGTTTTTATGTTCCTATATTTTTATAGGAACATAGTTAGATGATATTACAACTGCCGCTTTACTTTCCGTTAATTGCCCATTACATAATTTGTCTGCTGCCTTTTACAGGAAAACCATTCATAAATCAACTAAGGATAGCATGAACGACACCAAACTGAAAATACGAAAAATACCCTTATATCATGGGTAGTACATCTTAATGAACTTAGCGTTGATAGGGCTGGTTTTGAAACCGTCACTGACCCTTGATAACTCATAATGGCCGCTGCTACTGGCCTTGATTACTTTATACGGACCGTCCCACCTTGGAGTGAACTTTGGTTGCTCCAGGTTCCTCATGACTGCGGTTGTAGACTTCCACACTAAGTCTCCGACTTGAAATGCTCGCGGCACCGCCCCTTTGTTGTAATACTTGGCCACTGATTGCCAATACTTTTCCTAATGACTCGCAGCGGCGTTCCTTCTTTCTTCCATGGCTTCTAGGTCTGCTCTCCTCTCCTCTTGTGTCACCTCAGCCGCGAGGGCCAGCCTCTCGGATGGCACGCTCAGCTCTGCGGGGAGAATAGTCCCCGCCCCATAAAGTAAACTGAAAGGACTAGCACGTGTGGCTTTGCGGTGAGAGGTCCTATATGCCCATAGTGCCACAGCAGGATGGTCAGCCCATGGTCCTCCCTTCTCGTCCAATAGTTTACTAATGCTACGGATGAGGGTTTTGTTGGTCGTCTCGGCTTGGCCATTGCCCTAGGGATAGTATGGAGTCGATGTGAGGTGACTCACTAAGTAGGACTTCAGGAGCTTCTTCACGTTCTTGTTGATGAAGGGGGTGCCATTGTCCGAAAGGATGACTTTGGGTATGCCGAAACGACAAATGATGTTCTCCTTGATGAAGTTTGCGATTGCCACGCCGGTCGCCTTGCTCAGGCTAACAGCTTCTACCCATTTCGTGCTTATCTCTATAGCAACTAAGATCCACTGACTTCCCCTGAATGTCGGGTGTATGGGCCCAATCAAATCCATCGCCCAAGTATGGAATGGGTAAGGGGCGCGAATGGAGTGTAGCTCTATGGATGGCGTGTGGACCAAGTTTCCAAACTTTTGACAAGCCGCACACCTGCGCACATGTCGTTTCGAATTTGCTTCCATCGTGGGCCAAAAGTACCCGAGATGGATTAAGTGCTCATACAGTTTTCTCCAGCCCTGATGTTCCACTTTGTGGACTTTCTGTAAAACCTCTTCGGCCTTCTCGCGGGACATGCAGCGTAGGCGAATTTCGTCTAGGGCGCGTCGGTAAAGTTGCCCCCCTTCCAGAAAGTAGCGCTGGGCGCAGCATTGGACTCTTCGGGCCTCCTTTGGGTCTAGAGGCAACGCTCCTTCGCGAAGGAAATCGATGTATTCTTGTCTCCAGTCTAGCTCCTTCATGAGGCAACACTTTGCTTCCACTGCGTATAGCATGCAGTTTTGGTAAGCGCGGAGGACCTTCGCGACATCTTCTGTCATGCTGGGCCAATAATAACCTTGTCTCTGGACTCTGCGGTATAGGGAGATCTCGTTCTCGCCCCAAGTTTTGTCATGGATTTGACGCAACTTGGCTTTCGCCTCGTCGGGGCCTATGCATCTCGCTAGCCACCCCTGAGGTCCGCGGTAGTATAGTTCACCGCGAAGGACAGTAAACTGGGCCACTTCCGCGATGGGTAGGGTTCCTTTCCCGGAAACCAACTGCTTCAAGATAGGGTCGCGCCAGTCTTCCTTGCAGCGTGCCCCGAGCTCATCTATGATTGATGGCTCTGTCCTTTTTATGATCTCAATCGTTACCTTTTCTTCATCAAATTCTGTCTTTGCCCCCAGGGTCGCGAGGGCATCTGGGAATCTGTTGTCCGATCTTGGCCTGTGGATTATGTCCACCGCTTCAAATCTTCCCATTAGCCTTTGGACTGTCGCCCTGTAAGGCGCGAGGGTGGGCTCTTTCAGCACGTAATCCCCGGATGTTTGGAGAATAATGAGTTTTGAATCCTCCACTATTTTCAACCTTGAGATTCCTCTGAAGCTTGCTGCTAAGAGGCCCAGGATTAGAGCTTCATATTCTGCTTCGTTGTTGGAACATGTGAAGCTTAGTTTGTAAGACAAGTATACACTTGCTCCTCCATCACTTTGAAGGACAATTCCTGCGCCACCATGTGCTCATCCTGCTGCCCCGTCGAAGCTCAGCGTCCAAGACGCTTCGCTCGGACTGTCCGCGAGGGCTTCGAAACCATCTCCCGGCAACACCTCTTCTAACGGCTTGCACTGCCCGCTTGGAAACTACGCAAAGAGATCTGCTAGGGCTTGGCATTTGATGGCCCGTGGTGTGACGCAAGTGATCTCGAATTCTGCCAAGGCTAAGAGTCATCTCGTGATCCTCCTAGACAGAGCTGGTCGCGACAGTAAGTATCTCACAGGGTCGCTCTTGGTAACGAGCTGTATGGGAAATGACAGGAAGT
>JAOTQK010000019.1:8266913-8294248 GCA_025642025.1 Rhododendron ferrugineum
TTATGAAGCAAGCAACCAAACGAGCAAACAAAGATCAATCTGTATGGCGATGCCCCGCTCCCAGGGAGGTGTCTACAACAATCGAGTCCCGGTGATTCTAGGATTCCACATGCCTTAAACACAAAAAGAGGACTGAAGGTCATTTCATCAATCAATAGCTCCATTGTGTGCATTTCATATTTTATTTATTTGCCAACGATAATTACTCGAAAAAGGCCAACTTTGAAAATTAAGTATTGAGAGGACGATGTGGGGTGCCTAACACCTTCCCCACACGTAATAGTAAATCCCCGAATCCATCTCTGTTTTCGCAAACCCTCGAATGGTAGTCAATTACAAGTCACGTTTGAAAGAAGAATTTGCTCAAACGGGAATATAAAAAAAGAGTTAAAACCGTTTTCTTCGCAAAACAGTTTTAACGGGTGACCTGACACACCCGAACTCAATGTTAGGTGGCAACTTCTTTTTTTCAAACAACAGTCCAAGTCACAGCTATCAAACTCAAAACTAACAATTGTCGCATTTAAAAGTCGTGATTTTTAAGGCGTTGCCTCTTTTGCCCTAAAAAGTGGGTTGGGCGACCGCCGGTAAAAATCAAGACGTTCAAGTCCGACTTATTCACAGTCAAAAGTGCTACAAACTAACACTATCTACGAAACCCAGACAACCCACGCCAAGCTGACTGCTTCTATCAACCACCAACTCAGCAATTCCAGCATTTCGGGTTATCAATTTCAGCAACTAGACATGAAATCGCAGCTCTTGAAAGTAGTTTCCAGCATCTAGAAACTTATTTTTCCACAAACATAACTCAATATCCATTGGCTCAAATATTTCAATGGAAATGAATTCTTGGTTACTACTTATGTTGCCAAATAGTTGTTAACCCGTTGACCCTCACAAGTGTCCTACCAAGATGAGTGTCTACCCTTGAAATTTATTTCCATATTATCATAACCATACAATAGTAGCACACAACACTGCACCAATGCCAAGGAAAACCCAGAAATGGGACTGCACAAATGCACACTACACTGCACCTTGCAAACCCATAAAACAAAAATGTAAGAAACTGCGGTTTCCTGCCATTCCATAGCATTACTTAGAACATTTTTTCTGCCCATATAATAGCAAAAAAACAACCTCAGCAAAGTGCAGTCTCATTTCTGCAAAAAACAGTTTTCATTGCCCACAGAACATGGTCTTAATAAACTGCAGAAAATAGCAGCACAACACAGCACACACACACACACACACATTGTCCAGTGGCCAGCAAAACCCAAAAAATGGACTGCACAAATGCACACTGCACTACACTTTGCAAACCCAAAAAATGGACTGCATAAATGCCCTGCATTATGCACTTTGGACATAGCTTGGACACACACACCCCTGCACTTCACTCACACATGTACCCACACACAAAAAACTGCACACACCACATTTGCACTGCACTACTAGACCTGCAGATTAGCATGCTGTTTTTTTGTAATTCGCACACACATCATAGCCCACAAAAACCAGCCCAGAAAACTGCAATAAAACTCTCCATTAAAAATGCCTCCAAAATAGCTTAGAAAACAGCATGCCCTACACTCTCAACAGTTGCACCACAACACAACACACACATACTTGCATTGGAGAAAAGCAGAACCCATAAACCAACAGAAACCAACACCTGCACTGCCAAACCCAGGTACAGCAGAAACTAGCCCAGAAAGACACCATAAACCACTATATTGCATGCTAACAATAGCCAAGAAACCATAGAAACTAGCCCAGAAAATAGTAAACCAATGGCATAAAATAGGGGACCAAGAGGTTTGCTTATGCCAAACCACAAAAACTGTAGAAAAGTTCTACAGTGAAGTGTAACAAATACTATGCACAAACGAATACTACATAACCTACACTACAGAAATCAACACACACACATAGGCATGGCATAGTAATATCAAGTACAACTTAAGACTTGATTGGGCTCAGACAATACATAGGAATCATAAGGGTACTCATGGCTGTAACTAATATTACCCCGCCAAGATATCTACCTTAATTAAGAATTGAATCGATTCATCATTGCCCTAATAAGACTCACATTATTGGCCAAAACTTGTCATGCAAAGAAACTTCATATTACATTTCCAAATATGACCAAAAAGTATGCATCAAATGTACCAAATTCATGAGTTTAAGATCATAGTGCATAGTTCATAGTTCATAGACCCACCATAGTTTGTTGTTCATTATACATTAACAAATGGCTTCCTAATTAAGGGTACGACGATAAAGTTCTGCCACTTCAAAAAAAGTGGGTGAAGTACCATTCTTGCTTATAATGGTACTTAACTCACTTCAAAAAGGCACTACGTATCCCACTAAATGGGACCATACACAAGACCGCTAAGGATGGCCTCCACATATAGTTGTCTCTCCTCAGGCTTCGTGCCATAGAAGTTGTCAACCCTTTGTTCCTCTTGACAGATTACGACACTAACTTGAACTTCTCCGTCAAGGTAATATCAAGCTTTAATAGCTCATCTTGCACCATCGTGCGTCGGGTGGATAGCTTTTTGTCATACCCAAACGAATTGACCATCTTTTCCATATGGCCCAAGCTCATCTTCAGCCAATTGTCCATACTCGCATGGATGGCCAACTCCTCTTCATCCATTCTTGTCCTCTTCCTCCCCCTTTTAACTCCGGCATTGGCCTGCGGCATTGAGCTACGTGGAGTGGACGTGGGGAGTGAGCTATGAGGTGTGAATGTTTGAGGTGTAGGAGTTGTGGGAGATACGGGAGTTGTGCACCGTAGTCTTCACCGAATAGAGCATCATAGAAATTATTTGACTGATCTTCCAAAGTTGGTGGGACAATATCTGGGCGTGTCATTTCTAAGTAATCTTCCGCTACCTCCCCCGTAGCCCTGTCCTTGCCAAATATGAGTTGCCAATCATCAAAGTACGGGAAGGGCTTCCCTTACAGGCCTTGGGCCTTTTTAGGATGAGCCTACACAAACATTAGAACTTAGTACGAATTCTCATGCCTTAATATTGAATTAAAGCATTTGAATTCACAAATGGGAGTTACCTTTTCATACTCGTCCCATATGGTTTGCTCCACGGAGATGGGTTTGTTCACATCATCCCACCCGAAGCCACTAAGAGCAATAATATCAACAATTTTAGCCCACATCTGTTTCCAATACTTCACCTTGGAGTCAATGTGGGGGTGAGCCTTAAGGTTGCTCCCCGGTAGCAGCTTTTCTAACTCTTTCTCCAAGTGGGTGAAGAAACCTGTTTTGAACCCATTCTCGGCCCTCCACTTGTCCCCTATGTCATTGACCATGCACTTCATAAGCGCATCCTCGTCCTTACCCCTCCAAGACCTACGTTTTTGCTTCGTAGGCTATTCCACTACTTCCACTTCATTAGTATCCATTGCTGCAAATGCATTTAAGTTGTGCAATGAATGTAAAAAGTACAACCGCAAACTTTAAGTAATGCACCGGGAAATACAATGGTACGTTACAAGTTGTTCAAACACAAATATTACCAAGAAGTTACAAATATTTGTTCAAACACAAATCTTACCTACAGAAATTCGTAAAACTAATGTTTTTCAAAGTCAAATATTTAGCTCTCCACCAGTGGCTAACCAATGGTTATACATGGTGGTAACTAGAGCATTCCTCCCCGTGGTCCACTCATTGGAAGTCTCTACGGTAGCAATGTGATGATCAACGGGGACATCGTTCACATGTTCTTGTTCCCACACGTCGTACTCTTGTTCAAGGGGATCGTTGGGCATTTCTCTCTTAATTAGTTTATGGAGAAGACAACACGCTGACACGATATGGCATTGAGTCCTTATGGGGTAATAGGAAGAAGATCTCAAAATTGCAAACCGTATCTTCAGAACCCCAAAGCTTCTCTCAATGACATTCCTAGCGGCGGAGTGATTCATGTTGAAGTACTCCTCTTTGCTTGTTGGCCTATGACCTTGCCTCCAAATGTTAATGTGATAGCGTTGGTCACGATATGGTGCTAGAAAACCGTTCTCATTTGTATAACCAGCATCAACAAGGTAATAATGTCCTGTAACCAATGGAAGATAACAAATTCTCACTACGGACACATTCACTATGGGTGGATAATTGTAATGGAGTGAAAGGAAACATTAACTTTGAATATGGAACATACCATGGGGGACTCTGAAACCATGGGGTCTATCCATGGCGTCACCAAGGATTCTAGAGTCAGTGGCCGACCCTTCCCAACCAGAAAGAACATAGACAAATTTAAGGTCTCGAGTACAAACAGCCAAGACATTTGTAGCAATCTCACCCTTCCTTGACCTATATCGGGCCCAATCAGCGGTCGAGAGATTAACTGGCACATACATCCCATCCAATGCCCCAAGACAATTCTAACAAATGAGAAGAGTATTAAAAGGTAAATATAGGCGACTACATGAAATCTTTACACAATGGAACAAGTAAGAACAATAATAGGTTTAAGTGATACCTGAAACCAACTCCATCTACTGTCTTGGTAGTTAAAAGGTACAGGCTCAGGCGTTACTAGGAGCATGTTGTAAAGGCGCAAGACAGCTTGGAGTACAACATTAAAATGCCTACTTATTGTCTCAGCAGATCTCCAGAACTCAAATTTGGTACGCCTCTGCTTGGTATGGTGAGAGAGGACCCACAAAAATATTGCTACCCTCTCCTCAAGACATATGTTACGTGAGTCCCCTAACCCAACACCTCGAACTAAACTTGAAGGCGAAAGGGAAATCACTTTGGGCTTTGTTGATTTACTGTGTGATGATTATATTAAAAAAGACATGCTCATATTGGTGACGTTATTGTTGTTGTACTAACCTTGTAAAGAAAACCTTTATTTTGCAGGGTTGACTGTGGTGGTGTTGTATGCTACAACATGAAACAATATTTCCAACATGGAAGCATAAATAGCATTTTACCATCAAATGCTTTAAATAACTTAAGAGTGGATATGGTAACTAAGATCCTGAACGACCTATGGTCGGTGATATCTGAAACACTTGATGCCCAATGTGGACATGTGGAAGAGCAATCTCAAGTGCCCAGTATGTCGCATGCCTATATAATCTATCCTATTATTTCTTTACTTTCTTTTCGATTCTGCTGGTTCCTTAGTGGTGATCCTATTGGCTTTCAGGAGAACATTTTGGTTCTACTGTGCCAGCCTCTTCCCTAGCTGATGTTGAAACTCGTGTTTCGAATTTGGATGTGCTAGGCAACGTGGCTGAAGTACTTAGTGCCGATTTTGGACTTGTGGAAGATCAATCTCAAGTGCTTGGTATGTGCTACTCAACGTAGCTGAAGTACTTAGTGCCAATTTTGGACTTGTGGAAGATCAATCTCATGTTTCTTGGGCTTATTCCCGGCTTTTTGTCCTGGTCAGGAGAAAGTAGTATATATTTATCACCTACTGGCTAGTGGCTCGGAAAAAAACAAACCTACAAAGGTGAAGTCTTGAGAAAGAAATTGGGAATATCTCTTGAACCTGGATTCCCAAAACCCGACGCCAATGCTTTGCATATTGTGGACTGCATGGAAAAAATTCAAAACCTGCTTGATCACCCGAGTGTGCTTCGAATGAGTTATTCCTATTTTATGACTCACACGAGAAGATTCAAAAGATTCTCACAGGCAATATTTATTTAGGCCAGTTGTTGCAGCAATGCCCTGGGATCCTAATCCTTTATGAAGGGCATAACCCTAGAAACAATAAATCGAGGCTGAGGAAGGCTCTGACAAAAGTTGAGACAAGGTTGAGAATTTTGCTCTCCGGTACATTGTTTCAGAATATTTTTGTAGAGTATTTCGACACTCTCACTTTGGCAAGACCACGATTTGTCAATGATGTGCTAAGGAAGTTAGACCGAAACTCCAGGACGGCAAACAAAGGCGGAAAAACACGCACTGCAATTGAAAACAGAGCAAGAAGATTATTCATCAATAAAATTGCTAGGAAGATTGATTCAAGTGTAGGAGAAGAAAGAATGTGTGGTTTGAATTTGTTTTGAAATTTAACGAGTAGTTTTATAGATGAAGTAATCTTCTTGGGTTACAGTGTTACACCCTCACGATGAAATCGACGCCAAAACAGTAAGAGCTTTTGATAAACCTTGTATCTCAAGTCGCCAAGTACAAAGGGTTTCCACTGGAAAAGGAGTTTCTAGCCACTTTAGTTTCGATACATCCTTGGTTGCTTAAAACTACACCTACTTCCGGTCAATACTTCAACGAGCAAGAACTTGAAGGTCTTGAGAAATACAAGCTTGACCTCAAGTTGGCTTCCAAGATGAGGTTTGTAATGAGGCTAGTGCCTAAATGCATCATGAGGAAAGAGAAGGTTTGTAATGAGGCTAGGTCTCAAGACCTTGAATTCTTGCTCGTTGAAGTATTGAACGGAAGCAGGTGTCGTTTTCAGCAACCAAGGATGTATCGAAACTAGAGTGGTCAGAAACTCCTTTTCCAGTGGATACCCTTTGTACTTGGCGACTTGATATACAAGGTTTTTCAAAAGTTTGTACTGTTTTGGCGTCGACTTCATCGTGAGGGTGTAACATTGTAACCTAGGAAGATTGACAGAGCTTCCTCCATCATATACATCTATAAAACTACTCATTAAATTTCTCAACAAATTCAAACCACACATTCTTTCTTCTCCTACACATGAATCAATCTTCCTAGCAATTTTATCGATGAATAATCTTCTTGCTTTGTTTTCAATTGCAGTGCGTGTTTTTCCGCCTTTGTTTGCCATCCCAAAGTTTCGGTCTTACTTCCTCAGCACATCATCGACAAACCGTGGTCTTGCCAAAGCGAGAGTGTGAAATACTCCAAAATTATTCTGAAAAAATGTACCAGAGAGCAAAATTCTCAACCTTGTCTCAACTTTTGTCAGAGCCTTCCTCAGCCTCGATTTATTGCTTCTAGGGCTATGCCCCTCATCAAGGATTAGGATCCCAGGGCATTGCTGCAACAACTGGCCTAAATAAATATCGCCTATGAGAATCTTTTGAATCTTCTCGTGTGAGTGTCATAAAATAGGAATAACTCATTAGAAGCACACTCGGGTGATCAAGCAGCTTTTGAATTTTTTCCATGCAGTCCACAATATGCAAAGCATTGGCGTTGAGTTTTGGGAATCTAGGTTCAAGAGATATTCCCAATTTCTTTCTCAAGACTTCACCTTCGTAGGTTTGTCTTTTTTCGAGCCACTAGCCAATAGGTGATAAATATATACTACTTTCTCCTGACCAGGACAAAAAGCTGGGAATAAGCCCAAGAAACATGAGATTTATCTTCCACAAGTCCAAAATTGGCACTAAATACTTCAGCTACGTTGAGTAGCACATACCAAGCACTTGAGATTGATCTTCCACTAGTCCAAAATCGGCACTAAGTACTTCAGCCACGTTGACTAGCACATCCAAATTCGAAACACGAGTTTCAACATCAACTAGAGAAGAGGCTGGCACAGTAGAACCAAAATGCTCTCCTGAAAGCCAATAGGATCACCACTAAGGAACCAGCATAATCGAAAAGAAAGTAAAGAAATAATAGGATAGATTATATAGGCATGCGACATACTGGGCACTTGAGATTGCTCTTCCACATGTCCACATTGGGCATCAAGTGTTTCGGATATCACCGACCATGGGTCATTCAGGATCTGAGTTACCATCTCCACTCTGAAGTTATCTAAAGCATTTGATGGTAAAATGCTATTTATGCTTCCATGCTGGAAATATTGTTTCATGTTGTAGCATAAAACAACACCACAGTCAACCCTGCAAAATAAAGGTTTTCTTTACAAGGTTAGTACAGCAACAATAACGTCACCAATATGAGCATGTCTTTTTCAATATAATCATCACGCAGTAAATCAACAAAGCCCAAAGTGATTTCAATATAATTATCACGTAGTAAATCAACAAAGCCCAAAGTGATTTCCCTTTCGCCTTCAAGTTTACCTGCTACAGTACCCGAGTGTAGTCCTTAGCACTTAGTATGTATACTAAGTTATATATATACTTTTCTTTACAAGGTTAGTGTTATCTGTCAAGAATTGAGACATGTCTGGAACAAGGAACTTTAAAAAAATGAGGATTCTAACAACCTAATGGACATAAAATCTAGCGCTGCCTGCGGATCGGTCCAGTTTCCAATCCGATCCACTCGCGACGGATTGTTGTTTTCTCCATCCGTCAACCGTCCATAGTGTTGGATTAGTTTGGTTCGGATGCGGTTTGGGAGGTTTCAGCAGATTTGAGCA
This sequence comes from Rhododendron ferrugineum, assembly GCA_025642025.1. NCBI lineage: Eukaryota > Viridiplantae > Streptophyta > Magnoliopsida > Ericales > Ericaceae > Rhododendron > Rhododendron ferrugineum. The sequence continues at coordinate 8,275,247 of JAOTQK010000019.1, forward strand.
TGCAATTTATTTTTTTATATACACCAAAAATTTGAAAAATAAAGTCCCGAAATTTCAAGTTCAAAAGTCTGCCACAAACTCAAACAAATCTAAACCAACATTACTTAGAATTAAATTACATTCATCCACCATAATATCTAAAAATACACTATTAGACGTCAATAACACTCGAAGTTGGAGTTGGAGTAGAATATGAACTTGATTTAGATTCTAATGTACCAAAAAAAATAGAGAAGATTATTTACATTTTCAATATAAAACATAAAAATATCCTAGAATAAATTTTTATTACTTTATTACCTGTGAAATTTTGTTCAATTTACTCAACGTCATCCATAACCTTCAGAAGAAAATAGGAACATTGCGGATGGGACGGAACCGAACCGAACCGGATCCGTCAAAATTAGTTTTTTTATATCCGTATCCGTCCGTAGCATGCCTCGGTTTGGTGCGAATTGGGCGGTTCAGTTCATCCGTTGGACAGCCCTAATAAAAACCCAATGTAAATCGGGTGCAAAGGGGCCATTCGAGATTCCATTTTCGGTATTCGTCAAGAACATAGTACTTCTACACATACAGGCCACTATCTCCTCGTTAACGGCAAGGCTATAACGGTTGTTTCATCTTCTCAAACAAACATTTTGGTCGAACGAATCTGCAGCTGGGTGATTATTTTGTAAACAGGACTACCCTTTAAATGGATAGAGAGAACATTTCTTTCCCTTTACTCACCTGACACTCGTACCCGAGTCCAATAGAAAACTTGATCTGTTAGTGGTGCATTCAAAATTCCATTTACCGTATTCGTCAAGACCCAACCATTCCAAATTCCATTTTTGGAGCTGGAAATGTTAGGGACAGAGATGGGGGAAATGAAAGCCAGCCACACCAACCTTTGAAATTAAAGCCCAAAATTTCATTAATGGCAGAAGATTCCACACAAGAATATGCCAATAGCTCCCTGCTAGTAGTCAAGGTAAAAGAACTAATGTAGGAAGAAGCTGCGCAAGAAAATAAAATTCAACCACCAAGTAAAAACAAGAAAGATTCAAACGCAACTTCTTGGTGAGATACCAAAGATGCAAGTAGCCATATACAACGCTGTAAGCTTCTCCATTGTCAGACCACAAACTTTGACTGCGACATGTCCCAGCAGTCACTAGCAGATTCAATGACTAAACTATCGACTTTTGGATTGCCATGTCGTAGGCGTTTACAACATCTCCGCAAAGGTTCCTCTAGCATGTCTTCTTGGCCCTGGGAATCCACCAGGGACAATATCTGGGCTCTGATTTTTAATACCGCCGAAAAGTTATTCGCCAAGGCTCCCCAACATTAATCGATTATTGAGGATCCTAATTACAGTTCCAATGGGAAAAGTGAGAAAATTGTGCAGGAAATCAACGAAGTCTTCCCATGCTTCCGCGAAGAGCACTCGTTTGGTGTCAGTGTCGATTAGGAGTTTTAGGCTCACAGTCACAGCTTTCATCCTTCTAGTTGCCATTGCTTTTAAGGTGAAATAGTTATGGGCTTTTTAGTTGTCTCTCGTCTCGACCTGCATGTACTCAAAATTCATTTAATGGCATTTACTGTTTATATGTAAATGTGGTACTAGTGGCTTTTCAATTTTTGATCCATTATCAATGAGGTGAAATGTCATACAAACTCAATACCCCCATCCTCTGTCCTCTGTCCTCAGGCCTCTACTTCTACTCCAAACGAGACCGCTCATTATCCTTGAATGATAAAATCACCCACGTCTCGGTTAACGATCCCCCACGAATGAGTCTTCCAAATCTCTCATTTCTTGATGGATTAGGATTTGAAACAAAACTACTTCACTCTTTAACGGCTTGATGTTGTGCTCAACTGGGGAGAAAAGTAAAGACTATGTGGTTTATGATCGTAAGAGAGATTGCAAGGCTCTGTAGTAAGGTGTCTGAAAAGAATCATAAATACCCTGAGGGTGAGATCATTCATGTCTCTCATGATTCTGGGTATTTATGTCTCTCATGACTCTCGCGGTGTGTTGAGAAATAGAGGGTGAGATCATTAATGCAGAGTACCAATTCCTCATCTAAATGGCAAAGCATGTCCTTAAGATGGGAGGCCTCTCGCCCAAGATATCGTAGGTGCTGATTAGAGGCTTCCAAGTCAGATAAAGTCTGAGCATGGCCATGAGAAACAACTTCTAACTGCAGTCTTTTCCGATTGTAACTATCGAAAAGCTCCTCATAATTGGTATATGAGGACCCCTTTCATGGACCATTAGAAAACTTGTGCGTTTGAGAGACATGGCCCAGAATTTTGTGAAACGCATTATTGGGGATGGACAAGGTACGTTCCTTTACCCTAGTGGTCCCCTTTACAAACTATTTGATGCAAGACTTATTTCTACCCTTGGAAGCTCTATTTTCACTACTGTTAGTACTGTAATTCAAAATGGGGAATGGAACTGGCCCAGACCACGAAATTCTGTGATTCATCAGATACAACACTCCATTCCTAGCTCTGTTGTTCCTCAATCTGATAAAGCCGATGAAGTTGTATGGACTGTTTCCCTACACGGCAGTATACTACCAAGCACACATGGGAGGCTTTCAGAAATAAAGGAGAGAAAACTCAATGGGCTACTATTGTTTGGTTTTCAAAAAATGTGTCTAAATGGTCCTTTATCCTATGGCTAGCTTGTCTTAAGAGGCTGTCTATAGAGACCCGTGTCTAATTTTAATTTATTTTATTTGTTGATGTTCTTACGTGAAATTTTAATTAGATAATTTTGTGAGCAATGTTTTTTTTTTTATATATATGTATACGTATGTTCCGTCGTGCGGCCTGAGCTTGCGGGCCTTAAGGCGAGAGTGTTGAGAGACCCACTTTGAGAATCTTTTAGATTAGTTGCTAATTATTTTTATATAGTACTTTGGGGTCATGTTTTGACTACTTATTAATTAGTGGGACTTAAGAGAGTGCCTAAGTAAGTAGAGGGTGCATAGTGTGATTTTTATACATAAAACTCTAAATTAGATCAGAGAGGGTGCCGACCCCCATTTTCTTTCTTTTTTCCCTGCGTCTCTCTCTCGTACTCTCTCTCGGCTCTCTCATCCTCACACCCACTCCGTTTTGCTTTATTTTGAGAATCCAGACTCGGGAATTTTGTGGCAAGCTAGGAGGAAGTTTCTTCTCGGTGGGCTACAACAAAAATCAAGCTTGGAGCACCTAGGTTTCATGGCGATTTGGGGATTTCTCCCTTTGAGGTAGGATTTATGCTAAATGATTAAATATGGGTGTGTATATGCCTTGGTGTGCACTTAATTCGAGTTTATGGTAGAGTAATCAAATTATGAGCCAAGCCCTAATTTATATGTTTGGAATTGTGTGCTATACATGATTTTTGTGAGGGATTTTGTTGTTATTCATGGTTAGGGTTGGTATTTTACTCCTTTTGGCATATTTGGTCTTCATTAGTAGTGGGTTCACCTTCTAAGTGATCAAAATCTTGAATTTTAAGTGATACGAGAATATGAGCTAGTTTATGGACATTATGTGTTTGAGGGAATGCACGTAACTTATATGGGCATATTTATAGTCAGAATATAATTTTCCTTTTGCATTCAGTAAACACGTGGAATGGTATTTTTTTGGTATGTGGTTTGGATACTTGGTAGATTTTGTGTAGACTATATTGAATTTATCCCATATTGGCTATTTTGATGACTTTGGATGGGTATTTGAGGAATTTTAGGTTGATTTGGTCTTAGAGCCAAGTATGGTAATATTGGGATTGTTATTTTCATGATTTTGAGTTGGGTCACCAGGAAACTCAGGTCAATTGTGACACCGTCGGTGAAAGTCCGTAAACTCACTTGGGTCAATTGTGACGCCGTCGGTGAAAGTCCGTAAACCTACTTGGGTCAATTATGACGCCGTCGGTGAAAGTCTGTAAACCCGCGCGGGGTATGTTGCTTCGTTTCGGGTTAGTAGCCCGTAAAGTGCATGTGCTAGAGACGTCTAGTACAGTAGTCGGTTGGTTGCATCGGTGAGCAACTCATATAATTTTATGATTCGGTGTTGAGTGAATTAATATTCGAGTTGGTTGGCTATTATATTTTGGACTTTGTTATTTTCCGTATTGAATTTTATGGGTTATTTGCTTTATTCGGGATTAGATTTGATTTGGTGGCCTAATAGCATTCTTTAGACTATTAAGGAAAAAAAAGAAGGAATGGAAACAGTTAACATTATGCGTGGATTATTTTCGTTTCTTTGTACTTGACATTGTATTGGGAGATTTAATAACTTCATTTAGAACATCGGACGAAAGGAAGCATGGAAAACTTTTCAATACTTGTAACTATATTAAAAAAAGTATATTTTGTATATCAAGCTTTGCATGTTCATATCTTTTCATTTAGCATATTTCATGCACAAGTTGTGGCTCATGTTGTTGCAACCCAAATATTTCAGGTTTAGAGATGGATCTGAAGGCTTAAGAATCATGGTTATGTTCTTGTTCTGTTTTTTTTTTCTTGTTTGAGAATTTAATCGGATACTTGTACATTTTTGTTTGTAAGGTCATCGAGGCATGTAAACTTGTACTTTATTCTGGTAATGTAAATTTGGATATTGAGAGAATGGGGCCTGAAAGTGCGTAATATATAGAGTATTTTGAAGTTTATTTGTAATAAAAGGCGGGTCGTGACACTGTCTACCAAGGATCGTCTTCTGCGATGGGGTATGGAGGTAGACCCTGTTTGTTTGTGTGCTATGTTCCCAGAGTGCATAATCTATTCAACACTGGTTCTTTGACCGTTCTTTTTCTAGGTGTATTTGGGAGCCTATCCTACTCAGATTTCAGATCAAAAGAAGGGCAGATACCTGGGATTTAGAATTGAATGATGCTTGTAGTTTTTGTAGAAGTAAGACATTCAGCTCTTTGTTGTTTAAACTGGCATTAGCTGTTGGGGTATACTTCATTTGGGTTGAGCGTAATTCCAGAATTTTTGAAGGCAGGCCAAGAAATTCAAGTGCAGTCTTAGCGTGTATTGATGACAATATAAGACTAAGAGTTTGAAATCAGTTCCCCAACTCTTCGGAAAACCAAAGACTCTATGCTCATTGGAACATCTCTACTAGAGTTCTTGGATCGGCAACTCTCTAAAAAGGAGTTAGTATAGTTGTTTGGTAGCTTGTAGTAGGATGCTTTTCTTTTGTGTAAAGCAATCTGTATAGTGGGTTTTGTACCCTGTGATTTTTCTGTTTGGTTGGTTATAAAATGACACATTTACCAAAAAAAATTGTCAATAGACAAATCAACTCGAGCGAGTAATTTTGCACTGCCTATATACTTCATCACTTTTTCTTTGAAGGGTTCGTAATCAACAAACAGTCTCTCTAGAGCACCAAAAACAGAACAGGATTCCTCAAGCATTGACGTGTGATCATGAAAATCCATCAACACTAGAAGAATGAGAAGCTCCTCTTGGAGACTCGCTGCTGCCTGCTTGAATTTATGCAAGATTGATTCTTTCATTATTTTTCCTTGGAAATTTTTGGGAGGTGGCTTGAGGCCTGATGTCTCACTGAGAAGAGCAGCTGACGACTCAAAAGAAGCAAGCAGAGACTGCTTGACAGATTGAACTGATAAAGGGCTGCGTATTTCAAAGGGTATATTGGCATCTTGAGGAAGGGAAATGAGGTCGAAACAAGGAAAAAAACCTGCAAAACTAAATGCTGAGCAGATATGAAACTAAGTTCTTGTAGCTAGAGGTGACTAAAGAAACTAACTTCATACCACAAAAGAAAGGCTTTGAAGCTGGAAATGTTAGGGACAGAGATGGGGGAAACGAAAGCCAACCACACCAACATTTGAAATTAAAGCCCAAAATTTCATTAATGGAAGAAGATTCCAACAATAATATGCCAATAGCTCCCTGCTAGTAGTCAAGGCAGAAGAACTAATGTAGGAAGAAGCTGCGCAAGAAAATAAAATTCAACCGCCAAGTAAAAACAAGAAAGATTCAAACGCAACTTCTTGGTGAGGTACCAAAGATGCAAGTAGTCATATATAACGCTGTGAACAAAATAAAAGAACGTACCAGCAGAAAGAGAGACCCTTTCTTTTTTATCTGAGCGAAAGAGAGACTGAGAGAGAACTTTGTCTCAGCATCAACCTGCAAAACCAATGCTTCACGACTAAATTGATTGGAAAAGAATAGCAACAGACAAGTTTTGCTTTGGCCATGCCCCTGGCCACACTTTTTCGAACACAGAAACAGAGAACGAACAGAACCGGTGGTCATCAGTCATCATTTTTCTAGAACCTCTGCAGATCTTGTTCTCGACCTAGCTTTCTAGACACAATGACCTCCAACGCATGACAACCTTAACCATAGATCACTGACTTGGGTCGCAAAACGATATCCGCATGTAATGAACATTTAAAGCCAACACAGGTGATAACACCAGCAAAAGTACTGCAGCAAAAAACTGGCCTTCTCTCTCCCTTTCTCTTGTCGAGTACGCTCTGTTTGTTTGCTTTGTTTGTTTTGGTGGCTTTGAAAAAGTAACAAGTGAATGAAAAGGAAAGAGGCTGTAAACTTACTATTTTAACTTTTTCCTTTATGCCTATTGTCTCCAAATTATTGTTTTGAGTTTATAACATCTTGGATGATTTTTTTGGTACCAATTGGAGATGGTGAATCTGTGAATGATACTGGTTTTTGCATGGCTTAGTCACTTGTATTGCTTGTTGGGATTGCCCTATGTTTTTAGTTGGTTTGTTCACACTGAATGGCAAATTTACCCCCAAAAAAAAAGGGAAAATGACGGCCAAGGACGTGTTTGATAATTAATACTTGTCAAGGACATTTTCAGCATTAACAAATGTTCTTAGCTTGTCCTTCACGGGTATTAATTATCAAAACACGTCCTGGGCCGTCATTTTCCCAAAAAAAAAAAATATATATATATATATATATATATATATTCAGGTAAATGGCAAATTTTCCCTATTGCTTGTTGGGATGGCAATAACGACAACATCAAAGCAGGATCCTTCACAATTCTTCCAGCAATGTAGGCACTAGGCATATTTAGAACAATCATATACAAATTTTCACATAATTTGATCAGTAAACTTCTATTAAGTTCCTAGTCGGTAAGTGAAATTAAACCAGCAACAAAACAAGACATAATTCAAGTAGAGCATCAATTTTAGTTCTAGTAATCTTCACTGATACCTTCCTTGTACTTTTCTAGAATCTGCACCACGGCTTCTGAAAACACACCTTGCTCCTCCGCAAACGCATCCAACATGGCCATGTCAGCATCAAAATCACCATCAGGGTACAGTTGGAAGTTAATAATGATCACCCCTTTCATCACATACACAGGGAGCTGTAAAACAGGGAAATACCCAACCCTCATATTCTCTTGCGTCCATGCCTTGGTCCTTTTGGACAAAATCATTGAGCACATAACCACAAGCTTTTCACCTCCCAAACAGAACTTCACCCCCTTGTTATTTGAATCGGTGGTGGTGATGCTCTCAAGCATTGGGTTCTTGGGGATAACATGAGACAAGATTTCAAGCCACAACAAATGCCTCTTTTAGGCACTGAGTGGCTAGATTGACTCGGTAAATCTGCTCATACAGAGTTATCTCATTCTCAGTTTCGTCTTCTTCTTGTTCAGACTCCATCGTTTTTTCAGAGAGATGCTGCGTAGAGAAACGTGAGGCTGTCTAGACTTGAGGTGAATTTGGCACCCAATTTGAAAACAGAATCATTGTCAGCGTTGAAATCGGAGACAAGGTCGAGATTCAGAGACTGCATGTGTTTGAAGTGGAAGACGAGAGGAGGAACATTCAGAAATAAAGAAGAAGGCAAGAGAGCGAGAGTGAAGAGGTATGGAAGTGGTTTGATGACCAAGTCCCTGTTGATCAGCGACATGACGTCAAACTGGTTGAGGCCGAGGCTGACGAAGAGTTGTTCTATATCTTCGTCCGAAAGGACCGAAACATTTCTTTGGTGAATTACGGATTCGGGACGGGGAATGGAAAGGCTCCTAGGCACTGGTTTTGACGGAAATTGTTTGGACGAGAGGGATGAGGGAAGAGAACCTCTTGGAGACCACGAAGCATCTGCAGAGCCATTTGATGTCGGAGACCTTGTCGAAGAAGTTGACTACCACGTCGTCCGGCAGACGATCGAACTGGTTCTCTGCTTCATCGTTCTTATTCTTCGCCCGGTGCTCCATCGATGTAGCTCCTCTCTCTCTCTCTCTCTCTCTCTCTCAGCTTTATCTGAGCAGAAAGATAAGGAGACTGGAGACTGGAGAGAGAAGACGGTGAGACCTACTAGAGGGAGAGAGGGAGTTGTATTTTTTTTTTGATCCGCAGGGAGTTGTATTTTAATCGCAAATTTCTGCGCCTCGGTTAGCGCAATGGAAACCATAAGCGAAACGCGAATGAACGGTGGAAAGTTAAGTTCGGAACTGAACGGTGGAAACTGGAAAGTTTGGCTGAGTACTGGACAATTGATTTTTACGCTCTCTAAATTTATAACCACACCCTTTATGAGAATGTCAAAATTATTTTTATATAGTCATTATATAAAAATAATTTTGACATTCTCATAGAGGGTGCAGTTATCAATTTGAGAATTGCCAAAATCACTCCCCTGGATAAGATAGTCATTTTTTTTAATACTTCATCCGCCCAATGTAATTATCCTTTTTGGAGTTCGTGTCATTTTTTAATTAATTATATCTTGTAATTTATAATATTTTATGTAATTTCAAAAATATTGCATTATAGAACTAATCGAGATCTATGCTTCGTACGCTCCACGATATAATGGAATAACACCCCAAGCATAAGATTTAATACGTCGAAATAAGCATAATAATCCGGAAGACCGGGTATCGTACCCAAGGGAATATTTGTAACGGCTTGGATGGATTTGTAGATGTAAGCAAAGTTTTCGGCCTTTAGACAGCCAACTTTGTTTTACTTTAAGCGGTGGAAAAATAAACGGCTAAATTGAACAAAGACTTAACTAATATAAAACGGAAGGCTAGGTCTAGGAGATCCTAACACCCACGACTCAAGTCAAATCACTTTTCTCATCCTATTACTCGGTTTGAGATACACAACTAAGGTTCTCAACCCGGAAGAAATGTGGCTCGAATACCGAGCAAGTTCAAGAATTCATTTGGCAAATGCCTTGAGCAACAGAACTCCAAGCATCATGTGTGGCAAGTAGCAAGCTCTTGCCTACATATGATCAAAGAGGTTAACACCTTAAGAATTTGACAAATGAACCCAAAATAACTTGATTTTCGAACCAAAGATTGAAATTTTATGATGAGAAAAGCAATATCAACTCAAGTCATGAGGTGCTAGTCACCCCATGACCAAGCCCTATAAACTACTCACTCATATCTAGAGAGATAGAAGCAAGACAAAATCTAACTAACATATTGAATCAACAAAACTTGAAATAAACTAGAGATTATGATAGATCGGAAGCGTAACTACAACTTTAATGAAGGTGAAAACAGCAAAACAAAATTAAGTAAGGCAGAAAAATGCAGATTTAAGCTGGAAAAATGAAGAACAACAAGAACAAATTCAAACGTAAGCAAATCTTATTCTAGATCTAGAAATGCAATAAAATCTACTTGTTTGATTTGTGACATCACAACAATTTATACAAGCCCTCATTTCGTGTACAAAATATCCCCAAAGATGCCTTAAAAATCCTCGTCCGAAGGCCCTTGGTACCAATACATTTGCTGAGTTGGTACCGGTACCGAGCTCGCTAGGCTGGCTCCAATAACCCTCTCGGTACCGATAACCCATCTAGGTTGGTATCGGTACCGAAGCCTTTAGATGCTTCGATTGATCACTCGGTACCGATACCTTTGCTGCCTTGGTATCGGTACCGAAGCCCTTAGCTCCAGCAATTGCTCTTTAGTTCTTGTCTTGGCCTTTCGTGTCGTCGGGTCACCTCTGAGTCTTTGACTCTTCGTTCTTGGGTCCTAGTGACTCCGTTCTTGATCATCTTTGAGCCTTGAATGTCTTCGGTGTGCTTTAAGCTTTAAAAACTCCTTTATTGAGCAGTTTTCCTACAAAACGGAAATAACATACCCTACATGCAAAAGTAAGTAAAAACAACTAAATTAACGACGTAATTAAACTAAACTAGAGACTTAGCGCACCCTCAATGCAATATCGAGTGCTTATCACACTCCCCAACTTAAACTCTGCTAGTCCTTAGCAAACGAAATGCATAAAATTTGAAAATATAGCAACTATACAATCCTTCTGCTATCACAACTCAAAACATGCTCAAAACTACCAACTAGCAAGAGTTCCACAATCCGGCTTTTTATTTCATTTCTACAAGTCACAGTTTGAGAATTCAACAAAACAGCTAAGTATAAAGCAAGTTAAGAGTAAACTAAAAAGGTTTGTGTTCTCGAACAAATGGAGGATACAGGACACAAAACCTGCGAATTCAGACTAGCAACCATATCCCACAAAGAAGTGCTCGACAAAAAGGCAAAAGCGAACAAGAATTACCTTGCCTCAAATAAGGAAAGCACTCAACTAATCGAAATGAAAGCTAGCAGATGATATTTGGATAACGAAGGGAAAACATGCCATAACACTAATCATGCAAATATCAGACATTTAATCATAAAGGAATTCAGGCGCACAAAAGATCAACTAAGGACTTTTGTAGCTTCTAATGACCTTGGTTACAATGAAAGGGTTAGCAAAATAGGCGACAGTCATTTACTAGCCTGGAAATCTACCCGTTTGACCGCCACCAAAACACAAAATCAACCAAGTCAAGGGCCACTCCGGCCAAACCAATATCAACCAACTACTAAAACGCAAAAACTAAACTAAACATGATAAGAAACAAGAATAAAAGATAAAGTGGTTGGCATGTCAAACAACCTAGACTCCGACCAAGTAAGGGGAGTTTCTAACCACCGACTCATCATCATCACACCACACCACATCACCATCTCACCAAGTCACCACACCACCACATCAATCGGCCAACTCCTCACTAGCATACCCTACAAAATCATCGCTTAACTCTGGTTCCTCTACCGGCTCGGGGACATACTTCATCTCGTGTTGCTGCTCAAGGAGCGATGTTTGCCATGACAACTCTTTCTTTTGTCTTTCCTGCTCCCTCATTATGCTCATCCTTTCAACCTTTTCCTTTCTTTGACACTTCATCATCGCCACCCCATGGCAAAAAAACTTCTTGTACCAAGACACTTGCTTTGCCCTTCTTGATGGCATAGTGGTCAAATAATCACCGGCTTCCACATTCTTGGCTTTTGCGGCATGTGTTTGGGACAAGCTCTTCTCATTGAAAGTATCATCAATTGGGTCCAGCGATAGTTCCTCCAACTTATTGTATGTTGTTCCCCTTATCCTTTCTTTTTGCACAAAGCCATAACCATACATGGGAAGGGCACGTTTGCTATGATCATTGCGTCTGCTTTAAAATCACGCAATTGTGTAAAAATGAACATGGCCCAATCTACCACAAGGTCATTCGCCGTGAAAGCATACAAAATTTCCCCACTTTTCTTTGATGGTTTGTGCTCCATACCCCGGGGATAAAGGTTGAAATGGATAACTTTGTTCAAAAACCGATAACTCCCTTTGAATTTACCGGGCACATGAGGGAGTTCGGCTTCCGCGGGATCTCTATAAAGGGCCTCACATACAACTTGCAAAATCAATTGTTTCATCCTTCCTAGGGTAATTCACAGAAGCTTGTGGGGGGCGTTGGTATTTCAAGTACGTGGCAATGTCCGTCGGGGTAATTTCAATGTCTTTGCCCCCCACCCTTGAAGTAATTTTCACAGCAGGATCATTTTCCCATTCACCTTCGAAAATTTGCATATGCTTATAAAACTCAATAACAATCTTTTTATTATAACCAACTAGCCTTTCAGTCCAGAATTTCAAACCTTTCCGATTGATGTAGCGGAGGCCTCGGTGATCATCCTTCAAAGCCTTGGCATCCACTTGCCACTCATTCTTGAACTTCCTGCTGTCCATACTCGATTCCCATGTTTTCTTCTTGTCCACTGCAATCTCTTCCGGAGTCCTTCTCCTTTTCCTACCCCGAGATTTCGAAGGTTCCCCAAATTGAAGCTCCTCTTCTTCCTCCATTTCGGCCACAAAATCTTCCTCCTCAATTTATGGGCGAGAAGTGGTAGCACGGTTGGCAGTCTTTTTAATCCTTGGCATGGTGGGTTAACGGGTTTAAGGTTTGGATTATTTTTATTTTTTTGAAATTTTCGGATTTAGGGTTAGGATTATTGAGGTTTTTGATTTTTGGATGGAAAAAGGGAATGTAGGTGGTACAATATGGGGAAGGGGGGTTATATATGTGGAAAATAGGAAGAAAGTAGGGATTTTTGTGGGAAAAAGCAAAAAAAAAAAATCGGATTTGAGAGGGGTAGGATGGGTTTACCTTGATTTCGCTTGAGAACCTTGAAATTAGGGGAGGAAACTTGGAGTTCCTTGAAGTAGTTGAAGGATTTGGGGGATTTAGGGAAGTTTATGGAGGATTGAGTGGGTGATTGGAGGTTAGGGTTTTTGGAAGAAACAATGGAGGTTTAGAGAGAGAGAATCGGGTTTGGGAAGATGAAAAGGGGTTTGGTCATGCCTGAAGTTGCCTGATTTTTGCCTGTAAAAGTGTCGGTACCAATACCTCACCTGACATGGTATCGGTACCGAGGCCCATCAGACATGGTATCGATACCCAGCAACCTGGAAGCCTTTGGACCACTTTGGTACCGATACCCCATCTGACATGGTATCGGTACCGAAGCTGTTATCTCAGAAATTTTGCCCTTCTTCATTTTAAGCCCCGGAACTTTCAAAAACTCATCCCACACCCCCCAAAACACCTTTGAACATTGAACACTCATCCTAACAACCCTCCAAACAATCAGTCGCCAAGGTTAAAGCAAAGAACGGGAAAAGAACAGGATGGAAAGTAGGACTAGGTGACACGTATGTGGTATGATCATGCAAATAATGTATTGTATCCTTTCCTAAGTGCGCCATGGATTCCCAAATGATTCAAAGTCGACATCACACACAATTAGACATGGACATGCGATTATTCACGTACACTATGAGCATGTTTATTGAATGATGGGGATATGGGCAAAACTTGCTCAAAAACTATACTCAACACCTAAACCGTTCAATCTTAACCATGCATGCAAGTTGAGAAGCACAAAATCCTTAGGATTGTAACGAATTCTTGCCAACTAACAATTATTGAGCATGCAAAAAGTCATGAAAAGAGCTAAAAACCTATGACAAAAGGAAGGATTGTAAGTAAAAGCTTTATTCATTTTTTTATTTTATTTTATTTGAATTTTCTCTTCTTTTTTTTATGTTTTTTCAATTTTCATTGTTTTTGGATTTTCAAATTATCCACAAAAAGAAACTAATAGCACATAGCTAAACCCTCCCCCCAATTTAAAGCGATGTTACGCCCTCATAGCATGAAGAACAAAAGTAAAGAGAGGAAGAACGAGCGAATGTACCTCCAAGGGGAATGTCAACCCTTAAATACCTCGACCAAGTTGAAGGATTTGATGCCAATGTCTTGCTCCGGCCAAATTTGATGCTTCCAAGGTTTACTCCTTCAGTTCTTCCAATTCGAAACCATAGCTAGTCACACAGGGTCATGGCCAAGGTTTTATCGAACTAACAACCGCGACACTTAGCCGCACTCATGCTTAGGGCTTATAAACGCCTCACTCACCCTGGCTTTAGTCCCAAACTATCAAGGCTGGTGTGGTAGCATGTTAACCCTACAGAAGACTTAAAAAAAATGACCTTCCACAAGACAAATGACATTAGAACCACCGGCCCGTATTATCCGGCTTCAAACCAAACGAATCATAAAAGACATAACATAAAGAAAACACAAAGACATGCAAAACAAATAAAAGACACCACCTAATCATCACGCAATCAAAACAAGTCATACTTTTCTTCCCATTTCCTACCGGCGGGGTAAGAAATGGGTGGCTATACCAGACCGTTAAAAGAGAAAAAGAAAAGAGAGAGAGAGAGAGAGAGAGAGAGAGAGAGAGAATATGTTCAGCCACATAATGGTTTTGAATAGTTATCATGCCATTAAGAGCTAATATAATGAACATAGCACCCCATGCTAGCTACACTCTTTGCCAAGAATTGAACTCGACCATGCCACAAGATAAAATACTTTGAGTAAAACAATTGCCGAATTCGTTTTAAAAACTTAAGTTCCACCAAGTGCATAGCTCAAACAAAATTAATTTTGAAGTTGTTGACAAAATCTACTACAAGAGGATTGTAAACCAAATCAATATTATTAACACCAAGAAAATCAATTAGTTCTATAATTGGTAACTCTTCAAGAATAGGCCCACATGCATCTTGTTTTTCTAACAAAGAGTGTAAGTAATCTATCTTAGCATCCATTTCTTTAGCAGTGAGAGGATAAAGGCACGGAGGATTCGAAGGGACAATTGTAGCTTCCATAGGCTCCAACTCTTCAAAGATTGGTCCATAAGCATCTTGTTTAGCCAACAACGAATACAAGTAATCCACTTCGACATCTATTTCCTTAGCGGTGAGAGGTTTTTCCAACGGATCTTCATAGTAGATGCCCGATGTGTCAAACATGTTCATCATGTGAGCAAAGAGTAATTCCTCCGGGGAAGAATCAAGATACGGGAGATCGGAAGAGACAACTTTAGGTTCCATAGGTGCTAACTCCTTAAAGATAGGTTCACAAGCGTCTTGCTTAGCTAGTAAAAAGTATAAATAATCCACCTCAGCATCCATTTCTTTAGTGGTGAGAAGTTGTTCCAACGAACCGTCACAAAGAGTGTAGAACGCCAATTCACTTTCTGAAATATCCACCATATTTATCGCATGATCATCATCTTTCTCCCCCATTCCTCCATTGACATTGAAAATATTGAGCCCCATCTTCATGTTTCCAAAGGTCATGTTCAACAACCCAGTCCGGCAATGAATGACGGCGTCGAATGTTGCAAGAAAAGGGCGCCCGAGAATAATGGGAGTTGTCACTTGAGCCACGGGAACCAAACACGTGTCCAAAACCACAAAGTCCACAGGGTAAACAAATTTGTTTATTTGGACAAGCACATTTTCCACCATTCCACGAGAAATCTGGATATTACGGTCCGCCAATTGGAGAGTGACCTGAGTGGGTTTCATCTCCCCCAAACCCAATTGTTCATAAATAGAATAAGGCAACAAGTTCACACTAGCACCCAAGTCAAGAAGTGCTTTAATTCTTTTCCCCCCAATCACGATGGATATAGTTGGACACCCTGGATCTTTGTACTTGGGAGCGATGTCGGTTTGAATAATAGAGCTAACCTGCTCCGTTAAGAACACCTTCTTTTGGACATTCAATTTGTGTTTCACTGTGCACAAATCTTTCAAGAACTTTGCATAGGAGGGTTTTTGCTTAATGGCATCTACAACAGGAATGTTTACCTTGACTTGTTGAAACAACTCATACACTTCAGCATTGGAGCTTGGTTTAGGCGATGCCCTTAACCGTTGAGGGTATGGTGCAGGTATAGGAGAGACTTATGGGATCGGGTCACTTTCCTTTCCCTTTTGCATCGGCGCTTGCTTGGGAGATTCCTCAAGTGTTGATGATGGCTTTGATGGCACTGGGAAGGGCAACAAGATAGGTGTAACCGGTGGAGCAACGATAGCATTATCCACGGCCTTCTCACTTCTCAACGTGATGATAGACTTTGCTTGCTAGGGGAAAAACACCGAAGAGCTAACAAAGTGTTGACCTTGGGGGTTCGCTTGGTATTGGGTAGGAAACTTCCCCTTTTCTTGTTGTAGGATCCCCACCGACATGTTCAACTTTCCCATTTGGTTCTTGATCTCTCCCATCATTTGGGATTGTTGGTCTTAATGGTCATTTGCCCTTGCAAGACAGCATTCAATTGATCCTCCAAAGAACGTTTTGGGGGTTGTTACTGAAATTGGCTTGAGTTTGGGAAGGGTTCGGACGAAACAAAACCTGGCAGACCTTGCACTTGAGGGAAATGGAAGGCATTTTGAGGTTGCTTCCATGGTAATTGTGGAACGGGAGGTGGAACTTGGGAAGAACCCACATCATTTGATTGATTCCATCGGAAGGTCGGATGTTAACATGTCCCCGGATTATAAGATTGAGAGAAGGGGTCAAACGTTGGACTGCCACTTCCTCCGGAGCAATTCCATTAATCACATTCTTGAGGGCGGGAATATTTGGGCATGCCTCGGTAGAATGCCCCACCATTTCACATATGACACATACTTCTTCCACTTGACGTATTACTTTCACCTCCTAAGATTGAGCACTCTTCAACTTTAACTTATCGAGCTTCCGAGAAATTTCCTCCAAGCGAGTCTCAAAGACAATATGTTCGGCAATAGAGAACTTCTCCGAACCGTTTGGACCTTGATTGAACATTGCCCTCTCCCCCGGATCCGCAAATTGCCATGTTTGGGTTTTCTTCGCCAATGACTCAAAATAATCCCAAGCAGCTTCAGGTATTTTCCCCATAAAGTCGCCACTGCCCATTGTGTCCAGAAGTTGCTTATTCTCTTGAGAACACCCCATGTAGAAGTAATTGATCCTTAGATACAGAGAAAAGTTATGATGAGGAACTACCATGAGCAAGTCTTTATACCAGTCCCAATATTTGTGAAAAGTCTCTCCATCTCTTTGCTTAAAGTTCTGAATCTCGTCCATGAGTAACTTCGTTCGGCTAGCTGGAAAAAACTTGGTTGTGAAGGCATCTTGGACCTCTCCCCAGTTTCACAGTGACTGAGGCTTGAGAGAATTAAACCATTGTTTTGCCTTGTCCTTTAAAGTGAACGGAAACAGCTTGAGGCGAGCCTGATCGAGTTGACCCTGAACTGAAAAAAAGGTGTGCAGAATAGTCTCGAATTCACGGATATGAGAATACGAATCCTCTAGCTCTCGCCCCCGAAATTCTGGAACCACACGGAGATACTCAGCTTTGAAATCAAAGGTATTCCTAGCAGTAGGAGTCGGAATCATTATAGATGATACTTGAGGAGCTCATTCTGGATTGAGATATTCACTCAAAGTATGGATTGCAGCTTCTTCGACCATTGGGCCTTTGCAACGACGATGGCGAAATAATTTACGAGGAGGAGAATGTGCTGGATATGCCCGAGTAATACTCCGGATTTTAGGCAGAGAAGAAGACCGATGAAGCCGATTTGAAATAGGGCTTTGATACACAGGCATACACAAAACTACTAACTAATTAACTACCAGACTAGAGGGGCTATGCCACCACCTCATCTCAACAACAAATTGCGAGGGGTTATGCCACCACCTCGGCTCAGCAATGCAATTAACTAAGCAACTAAAGCAAACTACAATAACTAAAAACAAACTCGATATTTAGCTTAGATTCGTTACACCTCAGGTTATGATATGAAAATCCGTTAGAGGTATCCACTAAGCTAAATATGAGCTAACAAAGCATAAACTACTTAAGCTACTACTAAACGAAAGCGGGATACTTACAGTGGCTTGTCGAACCTCCAAGAAAGCCATAATAAGATAATCCCCGGCAACAATGCCAAAAATGCTTCAGACGAGCCGGATATAAAGGAATAACACCCCAAGCATAGGGTTTAATACGTCGAAATAAGCATAATAATCTGAAAGACCGGGTATCGTACGCAAGGGAATATTTGTTACGGCTTGGATGGATTTGTAGATGTAAGCAAAGTTTTCGGCCTTTAGACAGCCAACTTTGTTTTACTTTAAGCGGTGGAAAAATAAACGGCTAAATTGAACAAAGACTTAACTAATATAAAACGGAAGGCTAGGTCTAGGAGATCCTAACACCCACGACTCAAGTCAAATCACTTTTCTCATCCTATTACTCGGTTTGAGAAACACAACTAAGGTTTTCAACCTGGAAGGAAGAAATGTGGCTCGAATACCGAGCGAGTTCTAGAATTCTTTTGGCAAACGCCTCAAGCGACAGAGCTCCAAGCATCTTGTGTGGCAAGTAGCACGCTCTTGCCTACACATGATCAAGGAGGTTAACATCTTAGCAATTTGACAAACGAACCCGAACTAACTTGATTTTCGAACCAAAGATTGAAACTTTATGATGAGAAAAGCAATATCAACTCAAGCCATGAGGTGCTAGTCACCTCATGACCAAGCCCTATAAACTACTCACTCATATCTAGAGAGATAGAAGCAAGACAAAATCTAACTAACATATTGAATCAACAAAACTTGAAATAAATTAGAGATTATGATAGATCAAAAGCGTAGCTACAACTTTAATGAAAGTGAAAACAGCAAAACAAAATTAACTAAGGCATAAAAATGCAGATTTAAGCTGGAAAAATGAAGAACAACAAGAACAAATTCAAATGTAAGCAAATCTTATTCTAGATCTAGAAATGCAATAAAATCTACTTGTTTGATTGTGACATCACAGCAATTTATACAAGCCCTCATTTCGCATATAGAATATATCACGCCCTTGATTTTCAACATAAATAATAATCATTTTCAATAAATAAAACCATCACTGAAATACCAAAAATACCCACATGACATATTTTCCCCAGTTTTCAAAGTTGAATTCAAGTTACAATCTCGGCTCGAAGCCCCAAATTATACAAATGCTAAAATAATATTACAATTTTCCAAATACTACTTTCAAATAAAATGCAAACTTGACCCCTCATTTATACCTCTGAGACACATGATCAGCAAGCACAAGATGCACGCCATGCCAACATCCTTGACTAGAGGGTAATAATTGAGGATAGGGGTAATGAGTGGAGAGAGATAGAGAGAGAAATACGAAATGAGTGGGGGGGGGGGGGGGGGGGGGGGGGTG
>JAOTQK010000019.1:8361661-8373102 GCA_025642025.1 Rhododendron ferrugineum
AAACTAATTGTTTAAAAATGACACATGAACAGTGCATAGGTATTAATAGCTAACCATTTCTTCAAATCTATTTTACCCTCTCCTTTAGCTCATCTGGTACAGGTGACTTTTTGTGTTATTGTTAGGTAAACAAGCTAAAAAAGACATTTTACCTCCACTGATAAACTTGCTCTTATTTGGATTGGCTATGCTACATTGGCCTGGTTTTTAGCACTTATAAACCAATTTATTTTGCTTTTATGATTTTTTTTTTTGTAAAATTAGCTTTTGATTGCAATTGGGAATAATCAGTAATTTGCTATGTTCAATTATCAGTCGGTATTCAATCAATGTAATTTTTTATATGGTTATTCTTGTTACCCTGTTGTACAACATGAACGAGTCTGATCATTGAAGTATGTTCGAAAGAGAACTGAAGAAGTTCGGACTGCACCCCGTACAGTTCAATAGGCAACCTGAGAGAAGCTACCTCCAATATGTTAGTCCCTCCGTCCCAAAAAGATTATTCGGTCCGCAGAATGCAAACTCTACAAAAATCCATTTTTTAGAAAAAATTTCGTACTTTTTGCCAATAGTTACTAAATGAGAAGTGCTAGGGGTACAGCAGCCAAGTACAACAGTCAAGTACAAATCTGTTTTGCACCCGTCTCGGGTCTCACAAAGATGATCGGAGCCGCTCATTTTGTTCAAAATATGTTGCTTAAGGTTCATGTAAAAATCATCTCAATCTGATATCGGTAAGGGCGTTTACGAATCATACAACTTTGCTTCAAAATTTGGCCTGAAATTCTGAAGTAAAATTGTATGATTCGTAAATGCCGTTACCGATATCGGATTTAGAAGCTTTTTTACAAGGACCTTAAACAACATATTTTGAACAAAATGAGCGGTTCCGATCATCTTTTTGGGACCCAAGACAAGCGCAAAACGAATCTGTTCTTGACTGCTGTACTTGGGCTGCTGTACCCCTAGCATTTCTCTTACTAAATACAGTATTCATGAGTTCTTTTAAATTATCAAAAAAATTAAAATATTCCTTGGTTATTAATGCAGAGAGGAGTCATCGACAGTGCAAAGGCTATGATCTTCCAGACATTTTCCGACAAGCTTGACATTGAGCACTTCTCCTCTCCTCGTTTTAACGCATCAAATTCCACGTTCCGAATTGCCGACTTAATTAGGATGTTCGACCGGACCGGACCCAACACATTTATAGCCGTGCAAAACATTATAGATGCCATAATGCTCAAGCACCAAAATTCCACACAATTACAAACATAATAACCCCACAAAAAACACCACCACCCCGGAATTTCACATTTTCTTCAATGATCACGTCGACAACGATTTCAACACCCTCTTCAAGAATCTACCGGCGAGCAGGATTTACTCAGCCGCTGGCGTGCCGGGTTCATTCTACAACCCGTTGTTCCCCGCGGCCTCTCTCCACGTCGTGCATTGCTCCTACGCGCTGCAGTGGCTCTCCAAGATTCCACCGGGAATTAGCGAAAGAGGCTCTCCGGCGTGGAACAAGGGTAAGATCTATTGCGCGGGGAACGAGGAAGGGGTTACCAAGGCCTACTTTGGTCAGTTTCATGCAGACATGGATGCCTTTCTGAAAGCTAGGGCTCAAGAGCTTGTGGAGGGAGGATTGGTGGTTATTCAAATGCCCGGCGTTCCTGACTGTACGGTTCTTCCATTTCAGACGGGTGGTGGTCTAAACCTTGAGTTCTTGGGAGAGAGCTTAGCTGACATGGTAAGAATTTTTTTGAATAAAGACGAAAATAAGTCAATAAGTCAATTTTCGGGTGGTGGTCTAAACCTTGAGTTCTTGGGAGCGAGCTTAGCTGACATGGTAAATGGGTGGTGGTCAAAATCCAATTTTTTTTTGAATAAAGACGAAAATAAGTCAATAAGTCAATTTTTTCGTCTTTATTAAAAAAATTGGATTTCTATAAAAAAATTTACTTTTTAGATTCCTCTTGTCACGAGAATGCAATAATCCCAAAAAAATTAATAATAAACCAAATGATACGAAAAAAATTTGAATAAGGACAGAAAAATAAGTCACTTGACTTATTTAGCCGAACGACCAAAGTTATTTTTTGGCTTGTTTTTCTCTTATATTAATTTTTTTTTTTTTTTTTATGGAAATGCCAAGGACACAAACGGAGAGACACATATTTGGACTCTGATGTGTGTGGATTCCACGCACATTGTGTGTGACCCTGTGCATCAGAGGTTTTGAACATATCTATGTCCTGGATCCGTCCGTGTTTGTTTGTTGCATTACTTAACATGTTCTATTTTTTTAAAATTATTTATTCGTCTTGACGAGAAAAATTGTCAACATTAAAAAATGAATCATTTTTGAAATATTGAGAAATACAACATAATCTAAAAAGTTCTCTCTTTTGGATTATTTTTGTCTTCATTAACCTATTTTTCCTGACATTGAGACAAACAAATATTCATAACATTTGACATAAAAATTCAAAAAAGTTCAAAAGACGAAGTAAGACACAACAAAAAAAAAAAAATTAGGCCAGATCGAGCCTTGAACTTGGCTCTTTTGTTGGAATGGACATACGAAAAAGCTCATTAATTGAAGTGCTGAGGAAAAAAAAACACAAAATAAAAGGAGATAAAACGACTTCTTTCAATTATTAATTACTCATGAGGCTAATATTGCGAGGTCAGATACTCACAATTACCACATTTAACTAGCAAGTAGGAGAGATTGTTCAGTGACTCCCCTCTTTCCCGAGTGTTCGGGATCGATACTGTAATTGGAGATGAGAGAGATTCACAAACTCGAAGGTGGAGCCCACGGACTTATTGAAGAAATGAGTAAATGTCCTCGCGATTAATTGATGTTGACTTTAAGAGTCGATTGTTATGCATTGCAGGGAGTAATAAGCGAAGAGAAAATAGACTCGTTCAACTTTCCTCTGTACATGCCATCGAGTAAAGAGGTGGAGACGGTGGTAGAGATGAACAAATGCTTTACAATCGAGAAGATATGCACATTGAGCAACCCCGTCAACTCTAAATCCGGGCCGTTGGTTATCGAAAAGACTAGCGCAAGTGTAAGATCCATAATGGAGAATCTCATGCGGGATCATTTCGGAAGTGAAAATATGGATCAACTCTTTCATCTCTTTGCCCAGAAGTTACAAAAGAACCAACTCCTCTATGAAAACGCAATCCGCAAAGACGTTTACCTATTTGTCCTCCTGAAACGCAAAGGCAACTTTTAGAATTTATAGTATCAACTATCGATCTTAATTTGTTTTCGTGGGTTTCAGTGTCTCGAATAACGTGGCCGGCCTCGATGTTTCTGTGTGTCTTTGATTGTTTTACGTGTCGAAAGCTCCCAACTTTGTGTTTGTGCGTGTGTTTCATTGAAACATAATATAAAAACCTTGTGCGGATGGGTGTTTCATCTTTACTTTACCGTACCTAGCTAACTGGTAGCAAATTTGTAAGTGATCTCGAGTACCATCTGGGATTTTTACGTTACAGTTTCGACAAAAAACGCAGTGATAAATATTGGAAGTGTGATTAAGAGTTCATATAATCAGTGGCGGTCGCAGGTCCGTAGGATTCTCATTATAACTCTCATCCTTAAACTCTCACTCCCGTCTTTCCCCGCCGCACCATTGCTCTATAACTCTCATCCTTAAACTCTCACTCCCGTCCTTCCCCGCCGCACCATTGCATCTCAGGAATTGGAAAGGGGGCGGTTTTTGGAGCTGTTGTGGTGATGGACCCTGGGGTTTCAGTCGCAAAGATTAGTTCTTTGTTGGATTTACTCTGTTTTCTAGTCTACACGATCAGCAAGGGGTTTATTTTCCTAGACTTTTATGATTGTATTTTCGATGGAATCCTTTGTAATTGCCTTTGGGCTTGATTGAATGAGAACCATTTTCTTCTTATCAACAGTACTAAAGCAAAGCCTGATTGTTTTGGAGAGAGAGAGAGAGAGAGAGAGAGAGAGAGAGAGAGAGAGAGAGAGAGAGAGAGAGAGAGAGAGATCCACATAACTTTTGCAAACAAACTTCAAAATGCAGTAGAGTAAATCGAAAAAATGCTGAGATGTGCAGGGGCCCAGGTCCCCCTTCACATCTCTGCCGCGTACGATGCGATAAATCTGTTTCCGAGGATGTGTATCCCGTGGACTGTCCTTGGCCGAGTTACTTAATGGAGGTCTAGAAAACCCTAGAGCAGATGCGGTAATGTCACCTCACGGCTATTAGACAAGTATGCTTCTCTTGAGTTCACAAGGAAGTGTGATATCTGTACAACTATTACTGTATTGATCAGTATCGGTCAAGGAAAAAGCTGTACATAACCAGTTAATATAGCGATTCCTAGAATGACAAGAGGCGGAAGAATTACAAATGCTCCAATTGTGGCGAAGAAAACCGAGTCATTCCTCTGGGATACTTCATTTAGGTAATCCTGTCTCTTGATGTTTCTCTTCTGTGAGATGGTTAAGAACTTGGGACTGACCTTCTTTAGATCCTTGCCCAATGGAATGCTGAAATCGTCATCCCGGTCCCCAATCAACCGAACTAGCTGGTCACGGATAGTAAGTTTTCGAGAGTTACCATCACTCTCATAACCTGATCATTAAATAAGATGGCGCAAAAAACGTTAGCATTTCTGTAAGTGGTGTTCATCTCTATGCTTGACGACTAAGTACTGTCATCAGTTCTGTTGTACTGTTAGAGAGCATTCATATACCATCAACAGCTGAGCTCGTTGAAGTGAGTTGTTCTAGGAGATCCAGTTGTGAGCGAGCAGACGAGGAAGACCCTTTAACAATGAAAAACAGGAAAAATCATGTCACGGATAACAATGGAAATAATATATCAATAAGTGGTTTTGAGTGCGACATAAGCTTCCTTGAACAGTGAATAAATGTAAGCATCTCGAGTCTTAAGCCAATTTCCTTTGCCAAAGTCCTAATTTAGCGAAATCTCAAAAGGATCACGTCAGAAAGTCAGAGCCAGATTATAGTTTTTTCAATTGTTTTGTGTCTCTTTCTCTCCCGATTTCTCTCACAATCTATCCCGTTGGCACATCATTGCCAAATAACAGCATTGGGACACCTAAGAGCAATTCCAATGCAGCTGCTTTGTGCCAAAGTCATAAAATAGTCAAAATTTTGCCAAAATTGGAGGAGAGAACTGGCCAAAAATTTGCAACTACCAATTCATGGCCATGTTTGGCCGTCGTATGACAATTTTCATACAATGCCACCTCATCAAAAATTGTAGGGCACTACACCTAGCATTGGAGCATTTTGATGGCTGAGATGAGGAAACTTAACATTTTAGCAATGGAATAGAAATGCCAAATTCTCGCTTGTTGAACACTTTAGCATGCCGAAATTTATGATCCAGATGGCCAAAATTCCATTTCCATTGGAGTTGCTCTGACCAAACCAAACAAAAAGTGCGCTGTCTTTGAGAAGCCATTGGAAATAAGGGCCAAGAGCATCTCCAGTGGTCTTAGCTAATACCAAAGCCAAAGTCATATTTGGCCAGCATTTTTCCATTGCTGTTCCACTGTTGTGGAGCTAGTTTTTGGCACCACTACCACGTTAGCCATTGAATCACTTACTATTGATCACCTGATCACTACCATTCTAGTATCTGCTGCTGGACTAGATAAGCAGGCTATAGCCCCCCATTTCCCCCTTGTTCCTTTTTCTGCCTACACTTTATCTGTGAGGTGTTTGTAAAAAGTTCTCACAGAAATTCCATAGAAACATAGTAAAAAGCAAGACTCAGAACAACTCTTTGACGGTATAAAACAGCTACAATCCATGAAAGGCAGGCATGCTTTCCTCAATCCAAATTTCCAACAGCCACGATTACGAAATTCTACAAGAACCGAATCAGTACTTCATATTTTTTTTTACATAAAAAACCAAGAACATAGAAATAGCTATGGTGATCAATACACAAGGGGGATACACAATATATCTAATCAAACAAAACCCAACCCACAAGAAATAAACGTGAAATTAACAAGAATACCATAGTAGGTGGGAGGGTCCTCCTCGTCTGTAACTCGTCCACCTTGAGTTCCCTCAGACTGAGTAGCTGTTCTGAAAGAAGAGAGAGGGTATTGGAGGTGGAGCTTGACGAGGGTTTTGTGTTTTGGGTTCAGAAATGGAGGGCTCGGACTAGGAGGCTTCGGGTGGAGAGAAACAGAGATGAAATTCAAGGCCATGGGTTGATGGTTTCTCTCTTTCTAATCCAAGCCTTTTGAATTGGAGCAGTTGAGCTTTCTCTGTCATCCATAGTCTCTGTGAGGCCACAATTTTTCGTCACTCGTTTGTTTCCCCAGGTAAGTGTTTGGGGGAAAAATGCATCTCCTCCACATGAATTCCATATTGAGAATAAATTTTTTATCCCGCCAGTGTAAATATTTGTCTCCTCCAAATCAATTACACTGCGCCACATTGCAAAACGTGATTCCAATAAATAAAACATGTGACGTAATATAATTGATTTTGAGAAAACAAATATTTACGCTAGCGGCGTAAAGAATTTAATCTGTTCCATGTGGGTCACAAGTTTAGAGATTTTTTTCAATAAATTCCACTGACATCAAGGCCAGCCTTCATGTTTGAGTTGCTCAACCCAACCTCAAGTTTGGTTAATTCACTTATTGTTAAATTATAAAAAAATAAAAAGACATGCAAGTTAAAAACAAAAAACAAAATCACAGTTACAAGTGCTCTTAGCTTAAAATCAAAATGTAATTTAGGTTAAAGTACTTTATGATTCACACCATCCAAAAAGTTTCGATTCAGGCCCTGTTCCGGAAACCTTCTTATTTTATAAGTACTTATTTTGAAAATTCTCAAACAAAAATAAGAAGGGTCATTCCACAAAACCTGAATAAAAAGTTTTTTTCACATTTTCAAACTCAAAAATAATGTAAATGCAAAAAAATTAATTAATTTTTTTTGCACCGTATTAAAAATCTCAATGAGATTTATTAAACAAGATCCATATTGATAAAAATATTATTTGCGTAAGCACATGATTTTTGAGCTTCTTAAAAAAGGAGTTTACTATGACTACCGACGGGCCGGGGAGGGAAATCATACCGACGGCCGCGCCGGGCCGTCTCCGGCCACCGGACGGCCGATCCGAGCCGTCCAAAAATTCTAAAAAAAAAACCCGAGGGGGCCACGCAGGAATCAACGGCATCCGAGGTGTATAGGGTGCTTGATCGGATCACTCCTTCCTCGTGTATATATGTATCTATATATACATATATACACGAGAAAGGGGTGCTATACATACATATATACACGAGAAAAGGGTGCTATACATACATATATACACGAGAAAGGGGTGCTATACATACATATATACACGAGAAAGGGGTGCTATACATACATATATACACGAGAAAGTGGTGCTATACATATATACACGAGAAATGGGTGCTCCGATCAAGCACCCTACACACCTCGGATGCCGTTGATTTCCGCGAGGCCCCCCTCGGTTTTTTTTTTAGAATTTTTGGACGGCTCGGATCGGTCGTCCGGTGGCCGGAGACGGCCCGACGCGGCCATCGGTACGATTTCCCTCCGGGGGCTGTCGGTATCACATATCTTTATCAATCCTTACTTCTTTTTTTTGGAACATACCTTCTTAATTATTCAACAAAAAATAAGAACTTATATCAGTTCTGGAACACAGCCTCAGTCATTAAGGCCTTGTTCGGTTTCGGTTTTAAGAGTAATGAATGGAGGAAAAAAATATTTATTGAAAACTGTGTCCAAGAGTTTTGTGACTTCCAAACGAACAAGGTCCAGGAGAGAATTATTGGAGCGGGCTGAAAAGAGACCAAGGCCATGTTCGGTTTCGATTTTGAGAGTAATAAATGGGGAGAGAAAAATATATATTTATCCGAAATTGTGCCCAAGAATTTTGAAACCTCAAAACGAATGAGGCCTAAAACATTGGATTTTTTCCAATGTGATTCGATTTACAATTGTGGTTCGAGTTCTCTAATATAAAACTCCAGCCCTAGATTCCGGCCATCTATTAGCTTTTTTGGTTTTTCAAAGAAGCCAAGAGTACTTACTTTGGCATCACTTATTCCTTTTAACCTTCTTAATCACATTCCAAACATATATGCGTATGTATGCATCATTTACAACGTAGGATAGGTGCTTTATTCTCCTTATAGTTCCTAGTACGAACCAGAAATAATAAACTCCGAAGGTTTGTCCATGAGAGTGGTTTGGTACCATTACTTTTCGCACTCTATATGTTCATACACACATTTACAGACTATACATCAATGTTGTCAATTCCGTATCGTACCGGATATAAAACAGTACACATAAATAGGTGTTTTGTATTGTCCCAAATACCGGCCCATACCGGATGATACTGGGCTTGTATCGGAATTTCGGCCAGCACAACAAAAAATCGTGTATTTTTTCTTTTGCTTAAAAATGCTTGAATTTTAAGATAATTCAACGGAACTTGAAGTTTAACATTATTAGGACTAATTTAAGATATATCAAAGTGTTACAGTAGAATTTATTTTATATCTTTACTTTGAGTTTTTATTTGGTTTATTGTACATATATTAAAACTATAAAAATATATGTTACGGTCAATCCAGAACAGTACCGAGATATACGTTGGTACCGGTACGTATCGTCCCAGTAGAGAAAACGGTATGCTTGCCGGTACTTTACTTTGGTAGACATCCATATGTCTGCATATACATACATCCCTTTCTTTGTTCATCAGCAACGCTTTTGGTGAAACACTGTCATGGGCTCTATTCTTTTCTTCATGATCATACCTCTCTCTCTGCGTGTTGAACTACTTGACCACATATGATGAGGCATTGCTTCATATCTTTTCCCGCATAAAACACCATTCCATTTGTCAGTTATGGCAAACTCTGCAACAAATTTCAGCGGTACTACTTTCATGAGCTACCGCTCCACAGCATACAAATCCGCATCCGAAAAGACACCCGAATCCCTCCTATTCCTCTGCGACTTCTTGAGAGAGTATGGCGCGGTACCGATAGACAACCGGGGCGACACGGTCCTCCATCTTCTGGCCATCAACGGCAACAGGGCTGCATTCGAAAGCCTACTCCGGGCAGGCCTCGTGACCGATGAAGCGCTGGCAAGGAAGAACGTCCACGGCAACACCGCCCTGCACGAGGCCGCCAGGTCCGGGCAGACGGAAGTCGCGGAGATCATGCTGAGGAGGAAGCAGGATCTGGTTTTCTTGCGCAATCATGACATGGACGAGACGCCTCTTTACGTTGCCGCCGCTTATGGGAAGAGGGAGGTTTTCGGGGTTTTGGAGAGTTATCGCAGCGATTGCATGATGAGGAGACGCGATGGCCGCACCATTCTCCACGCTGCTGTTGATGGAGAACGTTACCGTATGTTTCTGGTTACGTGCATCTGATTACTGTACGTATAGTAATTGCCACTGCTATGCATACACTAGACAGCATTTGCATACTGCATATATTCTCAAATAGACACATTGAGTTGGGTGGTGGTGCATATTCGACAATATCTTGCCGTGCACAAATGCAGTTTGAGTAACATTTCTGTTCTTCTGAGATAGAGATGGTGCCGGCCATCTCCCTCGCCAACATTTTCGCGTTGTCGTGCACAAATGCAAATCGCTGCGATAACTCTCCAAAACCCGGAAAACATTTTCGCGTTGTTGTGCACAAATGCAGTTTGAGTAACATATCTGTTCATATGTGAGAGAGATGGTGCCGGCCATCTACCTCGCCAACATTTTGATAGAGATGGTGCCGGTGTCCTAGATCTCTTTGAGAACCTCGAAAGAGATCTAGGACACCAGTTTGGTGCCGGCCAACATCCCCTCGATAGCCTAAAAGTAATTGAACGAGCCGAGCCGAGCCGTTAACGATCCGAGTTTAGCCATTTATTAAACGAGCCTCTTTAATCGAGTCGAGCCTCTTTTACCGAGTCGAGCTTTTGTCGAACAAGCCGAGCTGCACTCGGCTCGTTTAGTAAACGAGTTGAATACTCGAGCTCGGCTCGTTTACTAAACAAGTCAAGTCGAGCCAAGCCTTAACGAACCGAACTGAGCTGAGCTCGCGAGCTGCTCTATTCATTTAGAGTCCTAGGCTTAAACCACCATTCGGTTCAAACCAACATTCGACCCCCCGCGAGGCGGTGACCATCCTGCCATCCACATGCATAGTCACACTCGAGAAAAACTTCTTTACGGAGCAATCCGTAAACTTTGTTTACGGGGCTCAATTGCGCGCTTTTGGACGATTTGGATTTTAAAAAAACTATTCACGTTAATAGTAAAAACTATTCTAGAGAATAGTTTATTTAAATTCCAGATTATTGATTGTCGAAACGAATAGCTGAGATCGCTCAGTTTCGTAAAGAGCCGCTTTGCAGCGACTCCGTAATTAAGTTTCTCTCGTCACAATCAACCACCTCCTCCTCTATTCAGAATAAGTATGGAGATAATTAAGCTTATCTTCAAACTTACGCCACCGAATGATTCTTTTGGACTGTTTATAATTTATATCATTGATTCTGTATATAAAAATAATCTATCCGAAAAATATCAAATTAGTTGGACATCGATAAACCAATTAATTAGTCTATTTCATTTTTTTATCAACTATTTCATTTTATAGAATGAGACTGTCTTATTTACGGAGGTGCTGTAAACAGGTTGTTTACAGCACCAACCAGTCTCAGCCATCTATTCGCGTAATCAATGACTGAGATTTGTTTTCAATTATGATCGGTTACAATTAACTCTTCTTCAAAAAAGTTTCATTAATATCTTGACCTTCCAAAATACTTTTTGACGGTTACGATTGAGTAGGGTAAACAGAGTGTTTGTTTACAGCACCTCTGCCGTAAAAAATATACAACAACTACGATTTTATACTTGAACCAAATCTCCCTCTCCAACCCCAACCTTTTTCGCAACTCATCTCTTCTCTGCGATTGTTCCCCTGCCACCACCGCGAAGCCGCTCGCCACCGCCACTGCTCGCCACCGGAACCCTAAACCTACGCACAACATCATCTTTCCCAGCCACCGTTGCCGTCTGCCCTTCGGCCCCTTCCCCTCGCCACCATCGGTTTCCAAAT
Organism: Rhododendron ferrugineum; assembly: GCA_025642025.1. NCBI lineage: Eukaryota > Viridiplantae > Streptophyta > Magnoliopsida > Ericales > Ericaceae > Rhododendron > Rhododendron ferrugineum. The sequence continues at coordinate 8,372,840 of JAOTQK010000019.1, forward strand.
ATACCCTCTGCCCCAGTGCTATGATCTTTACACTCGAAATTCAAAACCTGATGTAATTGGAATACCCAATTGCGCCCCCCAAATCAAAACCCATGCCATAATCAATCCCCAGTTAATGTCCACCACCCTCAAAACAATTGAAGATTAAATTGCACTAGAGATGGAGAAGTCAAGAGAAATGGTTGGATATATATATATATATATATATATATATAGAGAGAGAGAGAGAGAGAGAGAGAGAGAGAGAGAGAGAGAGAGAGAGA
>JAOTQK010000019.1:8454486-8470603 GCA_025642025.1 Rhododendron ferrugineum
TCTCTCTCTCTCTCTCTGCAGTTATGCAGACTAACAACATAAAATGCTCTTATAAACTACTCCAATAAAACGTCTTTTAAAAATTTACTCCTATAAACTAGTATTTTTTTAGAACCGGAATTGATTAGAAGCGTAACTGTTACATAATATTAGAAAATATTATGTTAATTCACTTTCTCAACATGGTATCAGAATCATAAGATTTAGGTCATGTGGTATATTCGCTCTTTTGCGGGCGGCTAAGCCTCGCTGCCGTCTGCCGGACACTCGAATTTCACCTCGAATCTCTACTGACGGCTTCTCTCACTCATGGTTGTTTTTGGTTATTTTTAGTTTTTTCCTGGCTTCTCTTGGCTCTTGGTTCTCACTCTTGGCTTCTCCTGGTTTTGTCCTAGCTCTTGGTTTCTCCCTGTTCTCGCTCTTGGCTTCTTTTGGTTTTCTCTTGACTCTTGGTTATTTTTGGTTGTCTTCTTGGCCTCTCCTGACTCCGAGTTCCTGACTATTCTTGGTTTCTCTTGGCTTTTCGAACCCAAATTGGTAGATCTAGCTACTTGAATTTGAGAAGAGATGTTAGTCTTAGTTTCTTTATAATGCATGCTATAGTTATATTTTAGATGCAATCAATAATAGTGCACCAAAACAAGAGTTTCCTGTCAATTAGTACTTTTCTAACCGTGACATTAAACAAGAGTGAAAAATTCTACTGGAAATTATATTTTTCTCTAATGTACCACGGTCCACGGTGGTTAGGACAACTCAGTACGAAATGGAGCCCAGCTGGAAAACAATGGCTGAACCGGCGTACGTGAAGATGACTGGTTAACCATATTCACTAGTAGTACTAGTTTTCTCCTCCTCTTGTAAGCTTCCTCAGCAGTGGACCAATGATTTAATTAACGCCCGCTATGTAGCTTAATTATCGGCTGTTACCAAGCAGTTTTTTTTTTGGAAAATGATGGCCTAGGACGTGTTTTGATAATTAATACCCGTCAAGGATAAGATAAGAACATTTGTTAATACTGAAAATGTCCTTGGCGAATATTAATTATCAAAACACGTTATTGCCCTTCATTTTCCCTTTTTTCGTTCTCCAGTTCCGCTACACCAAGTTATACTGGTGTTATAAAAAATTCACATCCGTATCAGCCGATTCACAATCTTTTCCAAGATTGAAAAAGTTCTCCCCTCAACCCCTCTCTCTCTCTCTGAAAATAAAAATCGCTCAAAAAATGTAGTCAAACTCTGGCACTGGCTCCAGTTGATGTTTTTAAAGTCAACGGCCACTTGGGCGGTTGTTGAAAGTTGAGTTTCAAATGGGCTAATTTTCGTTTCACATCCCTTCGTTTTGTCGGCAACCAAAGAGGAAGAGCAGATCGAGTGTAGCTTCAATAGCGACAATGGTTGGGATTTCATCAGTTAGATTGTTGTTGTTTCTGTTGTTGTTATGGTGGACGTGCACTGCAATGGGATCAGTGGCAAAGGCCAGTGATCAGTACGGTGGCGTCAAGTACAAAGACCCGAAGCAGCTGGCGGCGGTTCGAGTGGAGGATCTTCTTGGTCGGATGACTTTGGAAGAGAAGATTGGTCAGATGGTGCAGATTGAAAGGGGTGTTGCCACTGCCGAAATCGTGAGAAACTATTCCATAGGTATGCAACAAATGAAGATCCCCGCGAACTCTGGAAAGTGAAAATATTTGCAATCTTATTTTTTGATCTTTCGCTGTGGTGTAGATTTCGTGTTTGAAATCTAGAGATTTGAATATTGCCGTTGCGCAGCAGTTTTTCGGCCCCCAACACCCCAGTATACAGGTGCTACAAATATTCACATCCGTATCGCCCGATTCCCAATAACGCAACGCTTTACATATCCGAATTTTTGCGTGCTTCACCATGGTTGGGCCGATACTGCGCCGCTGCAGCCTGCTCAAGTGCTTTGGCACCAAAACTAATTTGAAAAAATTCACCACGACCGCTACAATCGATTCCCGCTATTATCATCCGGTACTCCTGCTACAAATATAATCATTCACTCCCTCTATTTAAAACCATGGTATGAATGCATTTGGCTTGTGTAAATTGCATTCCAGAATTCACTCACTACCATTTCGGTAGTATCTGTACTCACTGGTGAAAGATCATATCCCTCGCCCGTTTAGTCTGGGCAATCAAACATACATGTCCGGTGTCCCCATACTTATTTGGTAACGTATTGTAGGTTATGGTATCTAATTCAATAATTTGATGCATCACCTATCCACGGATCCGGGGATGCTGCCAAGCAGTCCCTGTCGAGCGCCTCGCTTGGCAGTGTCCCTGGATCCATCTGGTCCGGAACCAGCTATTCCAAAGGCCAAACAACACTACTATCCAAGGCCGAAATCCATGTGAATTTTATTTTGGGCTGTTGTTGTGCAGGCAGTGTACTGAGTGGAGGGGGAAGTACACCTCTTCTAAATGCTAGTGCTGAGGATTGGGTTAATATGGTTAATGGGTTTCAGAAGGGATCGTTAGCCAGCCGTTTGGGGATTCCAATGATATATGGGATCGATGCTGTTCATGGACACAATTCTGTCTATAATGCTACGATATTTCCTCATAACATTGGACTTGGAGCCACCAGGCAAGTAGAAAACTATGGTTTCTTTTCTTGAATGCTTTCCTTATTGCAGGTTTTTGAATTTCACTATGCCCATATATTCTGAGTAAGTTATGCTTTTGAAAAAAAAAACTCCTATGCTTCCAGCCTTCCATGCTCCTCAATGTTCTAGGATATATATCCGTGCGCAACTCACTATTGTTTGGTGGAAGTTGACAAAATTCATTCCTTCCTAAGTTCGTTGTTACTTTTGTGTCTGTTGGGTTTGTCAAACCTGATTCAGTCTTGCTTTGTCACTTCTCTCACTATGTCGGGGTTGGGACAGGGCTAGGCTAGCCTCAATTGCCCAATTGGGGAACCACCTAAAATCTCTATGTTTTGCCTTTCTGTTTCCGTCATTGAACTTGATTTATTATTTATGCAATTGTACGTATGTTTGAACGATTTCACAACAAGTTCAAGTACCAGTGTCAGTTTAATCGAGAGTTGTTATAATTATCCACTACATTCTTGCAAAATATTAGAAATTAGGCATTATCTTGAGTCCTTGATAGTTATAACTCACTCATACACAAATTAGTTTGCGTACATTGTTACTCAAATAAAAGCAATGGTACGGACACAACTTTAAAACACAACTTTGGACAGAGCCGTCGGATGCACATGGGCCTACACCCAACAGCTCCAGACACAGTTGTATTCCTTCACTTTTTGTATAAAAATAGACTGATTAAACTTCTTATATATTGATGCACAGCTTCTGCTGCTTGTGTATTGGTCTTTCGATTGTTGTTACGGTTGGTCATGAGTAGACTATTATCGAAATACTAAATTGCAGTCTTCTAATATACTTAACTGCACCAGGGATCCTGAACTCGTGCGTAGAATCGGCAGTGCAACTGCTCTTGAAGTCAGGGCTACTGGAATCCCCTATGTCTTTGCTCCTTGTATTGCAGTAAGTTGCAGCACTATACATATCAACCACTAGACCAACCTGAAGGCTGAATTGAAAATTTTGTGGTTTCTGAGGTTTCAATTACTCCTATTTCATGGAAACCCTTTTGCATATAGGTTTGCAGAGATCCTAGATGGGGTAGGTGCTATGAGAGCTACAGTGAGGATCCCAAAATTGTCCAAGAAATGACGGATATCATATTCGGGTTACAAGGCGACATACCAAATAGTTCTCTCAGGGGAGTGCCATATGTTGAAGGAAGGTATGGAGTCTTGTATATTGCTATTATGCTATGCTTTTGGAAATTCTGTCAAGTTGTTAATCTGTATTCTACTCCTCCTATTGACTAGTGATTGCAGTATCCTCATGAGTTAATGGCTGAGGTGCTTTGGATTTCAATTGATACTTGTTGATGCTACAAAGCTAACGCATGCTTGTATTTGACTTAGATGAGAACCTGAGTTCTTTTAGCAAAATTTTCACTCATCAAGATATTAAGCTCCTAGGAAATGGACCAGACAAATGTTATTCAACACCCTCCCTCATATGCAATCCCGTCTTACACGTGGAGACGCAAATACCGGTAGATAGATTGAATTAAGTAAAATACCAAGGGAGAAGCAGAATGCAAACAGAAAACAAATGCGAATGGCCCGACTTGAACCCGAGACCTGTTTCAACTTGAGCTCTGATACCATGTTAAGTTACTATTTGTCTTACAAGTTCAAGTTGTTAGGAAACAGCCCAACAACGTATATCAAGCTATTTAACACCCATTAGTAAGTAGGGATGGCAATTTCCTCCGCCCTGTCTCCGCCTCCGACCTCCCCACACCGATCCAAGGGGTATTCCCGATCCAAGTAATAAGAGTCAAATACCAAGTAATAAACCATTATTTAATGTCCTTGTCTACTTTGTTTCTATTATTTTGGCGCTCGTACACTCCAAAGAGAACAAAGTCAAAATTATAATGGTGAATGGGGACCTGATTATTCCTCGACTCCGGCATCTCCCTGATTTCTCCTGTGACTCTGCCCCGAAAAGGAATGAGGCAGGGACGAGGGACGGTAAATCCAACTCCGACCTGCCCATTGCCATCCCTATTCGTAACTCACTGCATACAAGTGGTTATATAGCCTTATGATCTTGTTCATAATTTAAGTATCTTTTTTCGTTCTTCCCATTTACCCAACAATCTTGCCGATCAAAATAAAAAAAAAAAAATTATCCAACAATCCCATATCATAGAATTAAACACTTTATATGCCTTTCAAAAAAAAAAAAAAAAACACTTTATATAAAAATTCTCCATATAATACAACCTGGTTTATTGGCCTTTTCTTTGTTCTTACCTCGCTTATTTGTATGGCAGGAACAAGGTTGCAGCTTGTGCAAAGCATTTTGTGGGAGATGGTGGGACAACCAAGGGTATTAATGAAAACAACACGGTGATCGACAGAAACAGTTTGCTAAGCATTCACATGCCTGCCTATAACGACTCAATCTCTAAAGGTGTATCAACGATCATGGTTTCCTACTCTAGCTGGAATGGCAGAAAGATGCATGCCAACCACGATCTAATTACTGGATATCTCAAGGGCACACTCAAGTTTAAGGTAAAATAACATAATGCCATGGTGTTAGGCTTGGTTTATTTACCCTTTGTGCAGTTATGTTAGTAATTCCATAGAGGAGATATGCTGCTTAGACTGTTGAAACTGAACTTGTCCATTTCTATGGATCCTTGTGTTAACAGACCCGTAGATATATACTGAATATCAATTTTATGATGATATATTGCTTTAATGTATGTTTGATATATTTTATTTTTGACATGTCCCAGAATGTGTGGTTTGACCTCAAATTGTGTTTGAATGCTTCTATTGCAGTTTCTGTGGCATCAAAGTGAATATTCTTTACCTGAAGCGGGCGATTAAGGCAAATAAGGGCTTTACCGCTTTACCCAAATTAGTCGTAGGTTATCATTGTATGTCTTGTTGAAAAAGCTAATATTGTTGTGAGATGGCTTGCACTTGAATGTTTCTTGGCAGATATTAAAATTAAAACTATGTAAAATATGGTGGGTCCTCTATAGATATAGTAGGTATGTTATTCAACAAATCCAAAGGTAAAAGAAAGGTATAGCTAATAGCAGAAGGTGTTACTTTTAATGTATCTTAATCTGATACCAATGACCTTTCGTTCTATCGCCTATACCTCAGGCTACGCTGCATATACCAGAAGTTTGTCATGGTTACTGCAGTGCTTAATCATTTGGCTGGAATGTCAGGGTTTTGTTATCTCCGATTGGGAAGGCATCGACAGGCTTACCACTCCATGGCATTCAAACTACACCAAGTCTATCCAGGCTGCTATTTTAGCTGGCATCGATATGGTTAGTTCCTCTTATTTTCATTGTAAATGTCTGCCTATTACATAACAACTGTTGTATTATGCCTCCAGTTTAGTTCATAGAGACAGTTGGCATGTAATAGTGACTTAAGATATTGCCCTTGGAATTGCAGGTCATGGTTCCAATTAAGTACAAGGAGTTCATTGACGATCTAACGTACCTCGTGAAACAAAAGTTTATCCCAATGGATCGTATTGACGATGCTGTGTGCAGAATTTTGCTAGTGAAGTTCACAATGGGTATATTTGAGAACCCTCTTGCCGATCTTAGCCTAATTGACGAGGTTGGAAGCAAGGTCAGTTGCTTTCTACCAACAGGTTGCAAATTCTCAACCTCCAAACTAGTCACTTTACTACGCATTTTTCGCTTCTGACTACATGCATGGACCTCAATATCGTGATCAATGATGTATTGCTCTATTAATGTACTTCTTTGTTTCCTTCCTTTGGATTGTTGAAGCCCCTAATTGTTCTCAAGTGTTCTTTTAGATATTTTTCCCTAACTATCCCTAGTTTCAAAACAAAATCCTTGTAAAATGGGGTAATGCATGGCATAAAAGGTGAAACTGAATTGGTCAGTAACAAGAGGTTGTCCGCTTTACTTGACAGGCACATAGAAACTTGGCGAGGGAAGCTGTTAGGAAGTCGCTTGTGCTTTTGAAGAATGGAAAAAACGTAAATAGTACCATATTGCCTCTTCCTAAGAAGGCACGAAAAATTCTTGTTGCAGGTACCCATGCTGATAATTTGGGTTATCAATGCGGTGGGTGGACGATCGCTTGGCAAGGATTTAGTGGGAATAACTACACAACTGGTATGTTCATAGCGAGGAAGTTAAATATCTGCAAATTACTAGTTAGAGCTAGTTTGAATACAACAGTCAGGCAAGAATTTGTGAATCCTGTAACAGACTGGATTGGATTGGAATGAAATTGTTGTATGAAAGAGAAGGAGAAACATTTGCAGCCTTTCATCCACTGTTAATTCAAATGTTTTGGAACTGTCTGACAGTGTATGTGACGCTGTTAATAAATACGACTCGTGTGATTACAACCTGAGAGGAACTTGTTATCAATTGTATCATGCATGACAAAGATTATTTACATTGGACAGGAACCACCATCCTTGATGCCATAATATCTGCAGTCGACCCAAGCACGGAAATCGTCCACCTTGAGAACCCAGATGTCAACGATCTCGAGTCCAACAACTTCAGCTACGCTATTGTTGTTGTCGGTGAGGTCCCATATGCCGAGACATCAGGGGACAGCCAAACCCTCACCATATCAGATCCCGGCCCAACCGTCATTCGCAATGTCTGTGAGGCTATGAAATGTGTTGTCGTCATAGTATCCGGTCGACCACTTGTGATTGAACCGTATCTTACCTCAATTGATGCGCTGGTGGCTGCCTGGTTACTGGGCACTGAAGGCCAAGGCTTGACTGATGTCCTCTTTGGGGACTACGGATTTTCTGGACAGCTTTCTCGAACGTGGTTCAAACCTGTAGATCAACTCCCGGTGAACGTTGGCGATTCACAGTATGACCCACTTTTCCCTTTTGGATTTGGACTCACAACTAACTCGACTACGGAAATAAGGTAACCAACCGGTCATCCCTCAATTACGAACTGAGAGAAGATGATTTATTTAACTCCATTTTGTTTTATCTTTCTCAAAATTTTCCTGCTTTTGGTCTTGATTGGGGGAGTACTAAAGAAGGTTGCTTGTGTTTTCTGTAGGTCAATCTCAGCTGGTTTTGATGGAAGGCCATATTTAGTTATCATTGTGGTTGCTGTGCTTACCGGTTTGTACTATACCGGAATATTTTTTCGGTCAATCTCAGCTGGTGCTAATGGAAGGCCATATTTACTTGTCATTGCAGTTGCTGTGCTTACCAGTTTATACTGTACAGGAATATTGTTGAGTAGAAAAGGCCGCGATCAAAATAAATGAAATGGAATGCCCTGGGGAATTTTGAGAAAACCCTTTTGTGTTGTATGATTGAGTTGATAACAAATAGTCAATGCTCTTGAGCGCTGCCCATAACTGAAATATATCATTCGATACATGCAACACAACCTATGGTTTCTGTACATAAGCGAGACGAATTACTAAACGCTTGCATCTTACGTTTTCCTTTCCAATATGTATACATTACAAATGATGTCTAAACAAGCTTTACAATCTCATCATTGTTTTCCTATAGACACATACTTGGAACTCCGATGGATCTTATGAACGACCATCAGTATCCCATACCTTAATGGTTGTGTTTGGATCGTAGATTTTTTTTTTTGGCCCAGAACTTGTTCATCCTTTTCTCATCTTTCCTAGTACTTTTTCCCTTGCCTCCATAAAAATGTCGCTACAAATCCGCGATCCGAACACAACCTTAAGCACCCATCTCTCAAATCAAACGCGAAAACTGATTGTGAAAAGATTTCAAAGAATCCAATATCAGCTGAAATAATTTACTCGATTTTCAACAAGGATCAGTCATCGAATTTCCTTTGGCCTATCTCTTGGTGCAATTTCTTGATCGGTTGGTGAGACTGGTTCGTTGCCCAGAATCACTCCTTGTTTCTGTATGTAGTGCCATTTGTCTTGGAACAGGTACAAGAAGGCAATCAGAGTGATCTCTGCTGTGAACATTATAGTCCACACCCTTACACTTCTTGATGTCCTTTCTTTGTAGGCTTGTAAACCTGTGTACACATTGATGATTCCAAAGGCAGAAACTGATGTCCCCAGTGCCCAGTGGACAAAAAACCATACACTTCTTACTCTGCTTCCCCTGCATACCAAGAACAGCTATAAGACATGTTTTGTGGGGAAAAGGCTCATGCTAGCTGCTGCTGCTGCTAATCTCTCTTTGGATTTATAGGTACTTTTTGGTATGTAATTTGTGGGAGACAAACTGGTCTTGGAAGGGTTTTCTTTTAGAGAAAGTCCAGGGGCATAGTAGGCTAAGTTTAGATGGTAGTAGTAACCTTGAGGGAGAATAGTAATGTGATGTCATATTATCATGTTTCCGATGTTATGAATTGACATGAATAAGAATGTGAATTCTAATAACATATTCAACCGGGAATCATATTTCCAAACTAGGTAGAAATCTCATCCCTTTTCACCCAGGCGCAATTCTAGATTTCTGGCTCAATTCATACAAAAAAGAAATGTTTGACTTTAAAAATTTTCCAAAGTAGATTATTTGTGCCTTCTTAGAGAAGATTACTAAATTAATCTAAAAGTCAGAATAGAATTACTTCGGATATTGAATTACTAGGAATTTGATTCTTATTTCCACTAAAGATTACGGGCATCCAAATAGAGCAAAGAGTTCTGGAGATAATTTACCGGTGTGGCCGTAGACACCCAATACAGGCTTGCAACCATATAGCACCATAAAGGGCTAAACCCATCCTCCGGTGTGTGTTGTTGAAAGTGTTGTCAAAGTAAATTACGGACATTATTGCCCCAGCTGTTGCCAAAAGTACCGAAAGTGTCTGCAAAACTAAAGTAGACTTAGAATTGGTTCAATAAGAATTTTAAACTCTTGCATACAACTAGTGTTAACGAATATAGAAAGCTTCACTAACACGCGGGATTCTAACATCTTATTATAATTGAGCATATCCTATAACTAACATTTCCTTTACAGTTCATGCTCGTTTCAAGAAAACGAGAATACGAAGATTTACGCCAAACATGTTATCTGCTCTTGTTTTTGAGTTGCGTACTAAAAACTGACAACGTTACCGAACTCTTTGCCTGTATGGTAGTGTTCTTGTTTTCAGAAAAAAACAATGAGAAGTTTGAAAATAGGGAAAACACTAATCGTTTTCGGTATTAGTATTGCAAAATTAGCAAGGATTCTTCGGATTACTCATCGACAGAATCAAGAGATAAAAATCAGCACCTTTTCTTCCCAACGAAGTATTCATGATCATAACTGCTATCAACTTGATGCCAGCAGAAGTTAAGTTCGCTAATTATTGATCACCAAACTGTGGGCTACCAATATTTCTGAGAAAATGCATGAAACATGGAATGATTCTGCTTAAATGCTTTAATCACCATGATTAAAGCCAAAAAGTGGGGTATTAGATCTACCTAATGAACAGAATACAAAGTGGTAATGATAATTATGTTTTACATCCTGTAGAGATATTGTCTGTGAGATGAAGTAGTAAAAAAGTATTTTTTGAATTAAAGGTGATGTATTCGATGAAAAAAAAATTAAATGTGATGTATTATGAGAGAATGACCTATCTCGTAAAGCGAAAATTTATTACTTAAAGAACAAAAATCTTAGCGGAACGGGGCCTTAGTAAAATTAAGATGAGAATTGAACTTGCCTGTAAACATGCATGGATGTAGAAAATGATTTTGAGCCTTCTTCCACATTGCTCTCTGTCTGACATTCTGATTGCAAGTATTCCAAGAGGCACCAAGAACCCCATTGAAGCCCATAGCAGGAATCCATGCACTTTGATTTCAAATGCCAGTTTACCATGACTCAACTGCAATTCCCAACACCCAATCGGAACGACAGTTAGCCATTCTAAAATCTTACACAAAATGAACAAACTAAACCGAACTGAGCCTGAAGTCCCATTTGATTGGGGTCGGCTACGGAGAGTTACAAAAAATGCAACTTCTTCCAATTCTCATACAACTCTTGTGTAATTCATCATTTCATTGATCAGTTGATGTATGTTACCTTGTGAATGGTGTGGTTGCTGGTGCTGTGGCTGTTGTCCTTTTTTTCTTGTTCTTGATACGAGTCAACGAGATGAAGAAGAAACAGGAGAAAGAACAGAATCGACTCGATCCGAACTAACTGCATTTTTCAAAATTGGAGAGAACAAACAGAACCTATCTATCTCCCCTGTTTCCCTCTGAAAAATTTATCAGCAATGTGTGCCTTTCCTGCCCACATATATGGGTAACAACTAAAGTTGAAGTTGAGACTCCTTTTCAAAAAGCATGTACATTCTTTCTGTCTAAAGAAAGGCAAAGTGGTATTCTCTGAGTTAATAATTGCACCGAATGCATGACTCTGATGGCTATGGTGAGGATAAATGAGTAAAGAAAAAAAGAGGGAATGTGGAATTTCAGACCAAAAGGAATGGGGTCTTAGTGCAATGGGTGGAAGAGGGATTGGGAAAAGATTTTGTTGAAGTGGAGATCAAATAGCTAGCATGCACTTGTAAACATTATCTTCCAACTTCTCAAATACTGACTATTTATAGGATCCATGCAAAATCTAGACACTAAGTTGTGCCGGGGACTTCGGGGTTTGCTTCCTCGTAAGGTCTCGGGTTCGAAACCTTCCGGTGTTATCAACTCTTTTGGGGCCAATTCATGTAGAGCTTCGCTCCAACCTTAATTGAGCTCTCCACAAGTTGGCGATGGGGTCGGGCCTCCTAAATTAGTCAAGGTGTTTGTAAGCTGCCAAGAAGTAAACATTACCTTTACTCTGTGGGTGTTGTGATTTGTTTCCTACCAAAACCGCCACTTTGTATCATATCAAGGTGTATGCATTTTAACGATACACTCGTAAAATGGGTGGGTCTTGGTTTTAGGTAAGAGCAATGCCCCCACATACATCGATTTGTATGCGTAGATACAGAGTAACAGATACAAATGTATACAAAATCGTCCAACGTGTATGAGTCTCTGCTTGTAACTTTTTGGGATCACGTGTATCAGATGAGTCTGAAGACGTCTGTGTTTGGGTTAGTGCACTCAGATCTGGGCTCAAATTCTTTCTTTAGTACATAGTTGCTTACAACATCTAAACAGAAAAGAAAAGAAAGTAAAGAGAAAATGAAGTTATCAGATGCAGTACAAGACAGGGGGAACAAGACAACATGGCTCATGCAGCTTTTAGTTGTGGGAAATCTAATAGTGATTGAGCCTATACAGAGTGCCACCCTTGTCATCAAATACAGCAATTGATTTCTCAAAGGATAATGATGGCACTTTTGAGCCTACATGTTTCCCATATGGGGTTTACATAATTCAAACAAACACATACTTACACAAATCTATTAAACTGGAATCCCCCAATTTTTACTGGAAAAAGGAAGACAACATGTGTTCAATCATAGATTGAAAGTTTAACAGGAAGCCTGATCGAGCCGGAGCCGACAGACTGAAGCAGACAAATTTTCGCGATTATGATCGGTTTTATTAGTAACTTGGTTCCTTTTGAATTTCGAAGGGATTTAACGTGAGAAAAAAAGAGGCCGAAATGGACTGAACCAATTTAACCGCCCTTGAACGGGCTGAACTGAACGGTTTTCTCCCTCAATTGGCCGGTTTCTTGTTTTCACGAACCGGCATATTCAGTTCCTTGGAAAGATGGAGAAAAAAAAAATTTCTACCGAACCAAACCGATTTCATCCCCATTATATTACTCATGGAACTTGTATACGGCAGGAATTTATTAAAACTACTGATCAGTATATCAGACCAACAAATTGCGAGTAAATCTGAGTTCTAGGGCAGCCTTTTACCCTTTTTCGATTTGATATGAAGATTTGTTCGTGTGGGTCTACTGCCTTTGACGAATTGGATCCATAATCTAGTCTGCATGCATGTTAATTAAAACTTAAAAGTCTAAAGCTATATAGCTTAGTGGTCCACACCACATGCATTGATCCGTTTCCTAATCACTACTCTTATACCTAACTTACAACTCAAATCACATTTATATATGCGTGTGTATATAGATATTGGACAGCTTCGGGTTCAAACCTCACTAACTAAAACTAAAAATATTGACTTTTGCCCAAAAATGCAATTTGACAGCTCCATTTTTATTTTCTGTTTTGGTTATAAGTAAATGGGTGTCAATTTTTTGATTGTGCTTAATGGATTCCTATAATTGTTTTGGTTATCTCAGAGCCACAAGATGTGTAGTATTTTCAGCTAATAAGTGGTCGTAATAGATATTATGTGAATTAAAATCCTTTTCTCCTAACAAAATTATTGTTGATGCGACAATGGATTTGCCGCTACATAGATTTGTTTGGAAGTCCACGTAGAAATGCCACATGAGATCCGGGGAGCGTTGACAAGGGCAAGTGCACAAGACTAGGTAAAGTGTGTTTTAGCTATTTTGCCTAGCCACAAATACAAAATAAGCTCTTAAAGAGCCTGACAAAATCTTGGTAAATGGACCAAATGAATAGTAACTCTCCACATTTAAAGAATTCCTATTGATCATCCAAAACATATTTTACTATTTATTATCTATACTTTCTCTTAGGTGGGAAAAAAAAAAAGAAAAAAGTTACATATGATAAGAGATGATAAAGTTCCTTTTTTTTCAATTGTGAAAAGATTGTATTGATAAACGCCCCAATACAAAATGAGTAAATCACAAGACAATCGATGTCTTTCATCCTAATTCAGGCATGATCTAACGCGACAACAACACTTTTAAACTGCCTAACATCTAAAGTAATATAATCGAGACTATTGTGTACCCAATTCGTGGCAAATTTTCAACCTTGTATATTGCAGCTAGCTTCTGGTAAGCTTAAGCTAGCCATTAATCTTAAATTGAAAGTCAAATAAGTACCCTTGCCCAGTGTAAGAGCATCCACACTAGACTCACTACTTGCCTCTTTAAACTAAACTAACGAGTAAAACCAGGAAAAACACCACAAAACACCCCTTTATTAGGCTCTCTTCCTCCCTCAGTACTTTGAAATTTTTTTAAAATTGCTACAGTTACTCGTTTTCTTTGCCTGGTTACTGTTCACTTACTACTACTTATTTATTTAATTAGTATTTCTGGTGGAGCCTGATTCGTATATACACGAATATATGTATATAGGCGTCTAATGAGAGAGAGAGAGAGACAGAGAGAGAGAGAGAGCGCTTTAATGGCGGCTGCTTGAAATCAAACTGGAAGGGAAAGAGATGGATCCAACAGGTTAGATGAAGGTCCAGAGAGAGATGAGAGAATGTCGCTTTTTGAAGACCACAGGCGAGGAAGTGGTTTTGGTCCAGAAAGTGGTTAGTCTAAAACCAGAGGGGGAAGAGAGTGAGACTTAAATATTTAATTGGGTGGGTTTGAATATTTAATTGAGTAAAGAGTGAGAGTAAATAGTCTGATTTTGTATAATTTTGAAAAAATGACTAGCTAAAATAGAAAAGTAATTCTTAAGAATTAATTTGGTCGAAAATTTGGTGAGGCTATGGGATGCTCAAGTGCAACGCACTCAATTGAACCTCCTGAAGAAGCGGGCTGATAGTCACTTATAGGATGCTGACATCAGCTCAAGGGTGAGGTCAGGAGTGTTAGTTAGGGGTTTTCGTATATAATTAGTGTAGTTGTTGAGCTAATCTGTAATTAAGAATCACAAAACAGAATTAATCCAGTGTAGTTGTTGAGCTAATCTGTAATTAAGAATCACAATACAGAATGCCAGATGGCCCAGATATCACAAAACATGGTTTCGGGCTTTGTTTGTTTGGGGTCTCAAATTTATTTTTATTAATCATTGAAAGAGATTACAAAGACTAACGGGAGCAAGGAAAAAAGCAACAAGTACCCATCCAAGATCCAAATTTTTGATTGGTGAGATGTCAACCAAGTAGACACCTAAGAGGCCTAATTGCCCAGATAAAACAAATAAAAACGCAGAGCCTAACACCTATAAGACCTAAAAGGTTAGATAAAACAATAAGCACAATTGGGACACAGTCCAAACACTTAAAAGGCCTAAAAACCTAAATAAATGGGTAAACCCTACATTAAAAGCCCAATTCACAAACTCTGACAGAACTCTCTTTCTCTCTCCACTCATTACTTTTAAAAATCTCTCTCAAATACCCAAACGGAACAGTTCTTGACATGTCACGTGATTGTTAATAATTTCAAGAACATTGATGTAACCCTGAGAAATCATGAGATCAAGGAAAGTAGCCACCAAAATATTCCAATAGGATGAGATCAACCAGTTGGAAAGGCGAAGGCATGCAAAGAATGATGATATGACGGAAAGTCCTTGTCTTTGTTGTAAGTCTATGCTACAAACGTTTGAAGCTTGAAAAGAAAAGAATCTATAGGGAAATGAAAATTTTACTATAATTTAATTAAAAAGTTGTAAAAATTTAGCAAATAAATACTCGTTCATTGCGCTTCTTATTCTACTACATATACCTTACCAGAAAGAACAAAATAAGCATTGCTTCAATTTGTTTTCTTTTCCGTTTTGTTAGCTGTAGCAAGTAAAATTTGAACCCAGTCAAATGCATGAGAGCCGTGCGCACCACTGGGCTACTACCCTACATGCAATCACTTGCAAGTTGCAAAAGTTTTTACCAAAAGAAGGAAGGCAAAATCACTTCTCAGCGAAAATGTCGACGTTGACTAAAGTGTCCTTGGAGGAGAGAATTTAGTGCTCTCTGCCCCACCTGCATTTTGACCGCATTAGACAATTTGGATAAGGTATCAGGAATTTTTTCCTTAAATTCTCATTTTCATGATTAGGTTTTAACAGCTTTTATAACATAAAAAAAGAATGATGTTCCCTTTCTATCAATTTATAATTATAATGTGCACGTATTATGAAGTCTTTTAAAGACTTTGAATTTTCTCCAACTGACCAAATGTTTTTACGATATGAAGCCAAAACCACTTTTGGGTATCACAATTCGCAACTGTGTCTTGTAACTATTGGTGCATGTTTCTTTCTCTCAAGCAGTTTGTATGTATAAGCCTCAGGCGTCAGGGGGAGTATAACTTTTTGATAACTGGAAGATTTGTATAAAACGTTTACAAATTAGACAGTGTAAAAGAGGAATTCGATGTCGAGGTCAAGTGTTCTTTGACCTGAGTATGTGTGTTCTGGAGAGGTATGAATAACAATGGTCAAAATGAGGAATGCATTGTGGGGCTCTGAATCGGGTGGCATGATCCTTTGTTCTTTGGGGTTGAGGTTTACCCTTGATCCTTCTCTTATCCTGCAAAATGAAGCACGACTATTGACCACACCGGAGGTTCTCCGGGATGGCCCTCCGGTGCAAGAATCAGTATACTTGCAGAGAGAAATGAAAAGACCAAGAGCTAGGGTTTAGGGTTGGATTGAACATACCTCTTCCATGAAGGCATAGCGGTGTATTTATAGG
>JAOTQK010000019.1:8620920-8632165 GCA_025642025.1 Rhododendron ferrugineum
AAATTTTCCTTGCCCTCTCTGAAGCCGTCTCCCAAAAAGATTCGGGAGAGATTATTGTGGTTGTCATAATCACGTTTCTGTTACAGAGTATTGTTTTTTCATTCTTCTCTAGGTGTAATGGTTGATGGATAGGATAAATGAATGCTCAATTTCAATGACTTATCTATGTTGCATACACCTAAACATGTGAACTGCTATGCACAAAAGGGTATTGGTGAAACATACCGTGTTGCATCTTGGATTAAGGCAGCAGATGTGAATTTAAGGGTACTTTTTGCAAATTATGATTGTATATGAATAATTCGTCGAAAAACCTATTTGAGAATTTATTTATTTTTTATTTTTGGTAAGATGGGAAGACAGTTTGATTTCTAGCATATTGTTAGTAGCATAAGGGTTAGGCAAGATCATGGGTAAAATGTTAGTATATGGTTCAATAAAATTACTATTGCAAAGAGCATTTGTTTCTTTCTTTCAGCTTTTTGGTAGAGTGACAGCACTGAAGATGGTGATTACGAGTGATGTTAAATTTAGGAATTGGATCCTCTAAGATTCATAGAATGGAATGACAATCCAATTAAACTCATCTGTGGTTCTTTTTAAGTACTTCAATAATCATAATCATTGTATTTTGAAGAACTTGTGGACAACATCAAACACTCTGAACCGATATTGTTTGCTACTCCTAATTTGGAACTCACCCATCTTGAGGTAAATAATGAGTTAATGGGCTAGGGCTCAATTTTGGAATCTTTTTTTTCCCAATTGGAGGGGTAGTTTTGTCCTAGAACAGTAAGCATATATGTAGGCAAGAGCCCAACTCCATAATCCTGCAACTTGGCCCAACAAGTGCAATCCGTTTGCTCTTGTCTGAGAGGTTGCTTCTGTTGGTGTTTGCTCGCCGATATTTCGTGGTCTTCCGGCAAGAGCGCGCAGGCGATTGACGCTCGTGGATAGCATATCCACCAATGATTTCATTTGTGTTCCATCTGGTTTGAACTGTGGATCCTGTGGGATCTTCTACCATCAAGGTTTGACTGGGTTCTATGCCCACGATTTTCGATGGTCTGCTTTTGCAGTAGTGTTCGTGTTTGGGCTTTGGAAGTTTTGGTTCTATCCTGTATCCTTTGTTGAAATCATTGTTCGGCCTTTGGGCTTTGATATGAATGGATTGGGCTTTGATATGAATGGATTGACTGTTCTTAAATAATAATAAAAAATGAGTGATCAATCATTGGAATGCGGTCATCGTGATGATCAGGGAATCTGTTCCGACATGTTCAAACTACAGCCTCAGAAAAATATGAAAGGCCATAATAATAATGAAACGATAAAAAGTGATGTCTCAATTGTCTCTAATAATAATATTACGGAGTATGATCTATGTTACTAATTATCACACTCATATTCTTTTGTATTTTTATTTGTCGATGAAATTTGTGTTGCTTCCAATTGCATGCTTGTGCCATTTTGGATGCATCAACATATCTAGGTGCGTGGACAATAGGGTATCGGTTATGATAAGACGGTTTTTTAGTTGATGTGTAATGTTTCTGTGTGATCCAAACAGAGGGATCGTTTTGGTGGTAAATACAAAGTGAGGAACTACATAGGTCTAAGTCAGAAAACATGACAAGCAACAAGAATGGTGATATTTTCCGAAAGGATGCAGGTATCAGACATAACCAAAATTGTTCAATTGTTCACAAGACAACGTAGGAGTGAGGAAAATTAGAGTGCAACATTAGCAATCAAATTGCAAGTGCTTACAACATTTTGAGTTTTCAATCTTCCAACTCCAACTGTTAAGACTACTTAACATGTCGATCGATCAACTTCCACGAAACAAGTCAAATTCCAAACTCTAAAGAAGTTTACTCCAAAATCCACAAAGTGTACCAGAATCCATATTTATAAGAGAAGGAACAAGAGAAAAGACAACAATTAGCCGAATTTAAGCATTACAGATGAAACCAGAGGGAGCACATCATCGCTGATTGCACGGAGTACGTGCACTCATTCCAAATTCCATGTCCTTTTCACTGGTGCTGTCCTCATTTACTCCTGTTAGAAACATGGCCAAACTGCCCATTTACCATTAATTGATCAAGGTAAAGATAACTAAAGTAAGTAAATACCAGGGCACCTTTTAAGCATTAATTGAATCCACAAGTTGTCGACCAGTAAATATATGGTTATCCCCTTTTAGGTGGGTGACACTATAGATTTTTCCAAGACATTAAATTAAGTGAATGTCATGGGTTTACAGGCTTCTGGTATGAGTTGGAGGAGTCGTACCAAATTCTTACCTTCCTTGGATTTCATTATTGAGCCCCTTACTCAGAGGAAGAGATCTCCAATGCTCGGTTCGAAAAGTTACCTAAACAAATTCACAACAAAGTGAAAGGAAGAAATGAGATTCGGGAAAGATGTTGATTAACGCACGCAATACAAGTAAAATGGACTTTATTTGCTCACTTTTACGTAGTTTGCCACATATAATCAACATAGTATAATAAAATTACCAGCTAGCGGCTGGTGCCCACACGATGCACGTGCTCGTAAAATTTGATAGTAGATTATAAATTGAAATAAAAAAAATGATAAGAGATGGGAAAAGGAACTGAAACTTACGTCGGTATATATGAATCATAATAGGGGAGCATGGACAAAATGCATGTATGAATTGCTCTGACGACCATGGCAATGTGTAGTTGAAACTGTTTTGAGGTTATACGTGGAAGGATTGTGTAAATTTATTGTACACTTTTGCCCCTACAGTTATGTTGTGTCGGAGGTTTAATTAGATGTGAATCCTAAATTCTATCGGTGACAATTTGGGAAATCAAAAATGTGAGCCAACCTCAGAATTTTGTCCACGTACACCATCGTGTGCTAAGTTCATTTGTTTCAGAAACAAAACAGGAAAAATGAAGGATAACAAATACCACAAAATGGCAGGTTCATTCAATTATAAAATCAGTACGTGAACAAATGAGTACTTTTGTTTTTTTGGAGGGCTGGGGTAGTAGCTCCTCCGTGGAACGCCCATATAAAACTGTACATAAAATGATAAGAAAACCAAACCGACAATACTTAGATGTAGTGAAGGAATACACAAGGCCTAGGCAATGTCCTGTTGACATACACTTAGATGTAGTGATTGCGCGCTCTACACTTAGGCTGTGTTTGATAGCCGGTTTAAGGGGTGGGATAAGGTTACGAAGGTGGAGGGGCATTTGAAAGTCTTGTTTGTTTTGATTTTGATTGGCCGGATCGCTAATCCAAGAGGATTGTGAATCCCCCCCCATTTCTCCTATCTTTTTCTATCCTAAACTTCTCCCCAATTTTCTCACCTAAAATCTAAAAACGGGATTTAAAATAAAACTAACATCTAGCATAAATTTGAAAATGAATATTCATAAACAATAACGTATATCTGTGAAGGAGAAATTTTTGGGTGCAAATAGGGTACCACGTGGTACTTGATCAGTGCATTCTAGCCGTGCAAGCCGAGAAACCGATAGTCTGGATCAAAACAACCTTTTCATTTTCATTTTCCTTTTTTAAAATATGTTTGGTACCTTTGCATCTGGACCATCGGTTGCATTTTTGGACGGTCCAGATGCACTGCACGGGTACCACGTTAGCAATACCCTATTTGCACCCAAAAAATTCTCTTCGTAAAGTGACCATAAATAATCATGGCATATTTCTGGAAAAAAAATTCCATGAAAATACATCTCAACTTTATAAAAATGAAGATTCATAAAGAAGAACATAGTACTCCCTCCGTCCCTATTTAATTGTCACTACATTTTGAAATATATGATATTTTTGCTTTTAATCCTTTAATTAATCTCGATTGCACATTTCTAAACTTACCATTTTGAAACGTATGGACCATTTCTTACCATTTTGATTTTGCTCGGTAATTACACGTTGGATTATAATGCATGCCGATTAGATTTTAATAGAATATATTTGATGTATGAATGAATGATGACGTTTGGATCGGAGTACTTGTATCATTCCTAAACTTACCCTTGCTCGTTAATTACGCGTTTGACTGCCGAAGGGAGTGACTTCAATGCCGGACATTCCCAAATTTGCACTTTATTCAAAAACGATCCTTGGAAAGTGCAACCTTGGGGGCAGAAACTCGTCAGGAGTTGAAGTTGCCAAAGCCCGAGGGAAGTTAGTTGAGAAAAGACGATTGTATCTGTTCTCACTCCGTCATCTACTTCTTCTTCCTCCCAATCAATGATTGCTTCCATTGCCTCACATTCACTTATATGTAGTTCTTTTAGGTTCACAAGAAGTCTGGCAAGGAAAGGCGAGACCAGAATTTTCAAACTACGGCAAGAAGACACATATAGGGATCTCAAATTCTGAAAGCCTTGAGATATTCTTTTTGCCCAAACATGCCTCAACTTTGGTAGCTTGACAAGTGTCAAAGAAGCTAAGCAAGGGAATGGTATAGCTATATTCCCATTGCCTTCTCCACCAATATTTAGTTCGCCCAAGTCAAATGCTACTTCCACTGACTTGCAGGACTCTACAATAAGTCGTTCTAGCTTTTCCATGCATTCGATCAAATTAGATGGAAAAAGAATATTCGACAACTTGTCACAGTACTTAACTTCAATCTCCCTTAGTTTTGCTTGAAGATCCCCAGGCCATATTTCTCTCAGGTCGTCCATTGAAGTCATATACAATTCCTCTATGCTAGTCAATGCATCCTGCAATTAATTAAATCCACCACGTTAAGAAAATCACTGCACCTAAGTCCTAACAAACTAGAATTCATATAAACCCACTCCATTGAATGTCTCAGTAAATATGGTCCAAAGTTCAAGTACAGTTAAAAAGTTTTAATTTTAAACAAAAGGGCAGCCTATATATTAACGACCACATTCCATAGAGATACTTTTGATTTGATTCTTTAATCTTTTCCAACCCAACAATACACTTACTAATTATTAGATTTGAACAAGATCAAATATTTCCCAATCTCTAGCATATTTCCTATAACAAGGCAGTTTAAGTCTTTTCTGTAATCCCATTGAGCATGTTGTGAAGATGAATTTCAACGGTGCTTTCGACCAAGGCAACACCGATAATGCGGTGGAATTGGAGTTGTAGTAAGAGATGGTCAAGGGAATTTTTTAGTGGCTCGTTCCTGCGAGGTGGAGGCCGCTGGAAGTGCAAAAGTAGTGGAAGCCTTGGCTCTAAGGAAGGCCGTGATGGTTGCTCTGATCCTCTCTCTTACAGTTACAGGAATGTCCTCATTGAGGGGGACGCGAAGGCTTTGATTGACATGCTCAATGGGCATAAGAATTCAACAGGAGGAAGCAAGGAAGGGGCTAAGCATTCAACTTGCTCAATGGGCATAACCGTAGTATTATTAACCTATGATGTTCGATCGATCAAGTACAGGGCAGGGCTTTAAGTCCAAGCTGTTTCCAATTTGTTCGCCGTATGGGTAACAGAGTGGCGCGTGAATGAACTAGAAAGGAAGGGATTTTGCGTGGGGAACCGTACGAACTGGATATCAGTTCCCCCTTCTCTATGATGAGAATGTCTTATTGTATTGGTCAATGACCATGAAGCTCGAGCAGCATCAATTGATGAGGAAGGAAGCTACGTACTAGAGTACTCAATGATTGACCAAACTGAAAGTTAATTAGTTAGGCATTCATGCAACTAAGAGTGAGTTAGGCAGTTAGAATTTGTTAGGCTCATTCCACGTTGTGATGAGAGCGTCTAAGTGCATTGGGTTAGCTAGTGTATATATGTAGAGCTCAGGCTCATTTCTGTTGTAATTAAGATTTATATTTTTCACAACGAAATGGAATGCAATTTTATTTCTCTTTCTAAAAGTTGTTAAGAGAGTCCTTGCTTTTTATTTATGTTGTTATCGTTTTGCTATCAATGGACTTTTATCATTTGGCAAAAAAAAAAAAAAGATGCATGACATTTTACTACTAGGCGTAACATTGGCGTAACATAATAGACACAATATGTCCATCATCAAAATTTCTAATGTCCATTGATTAAACATAACAATGGGGTAACGGCTATAGTGCACACCTAACGTACGATATGCCACCCATAATATTTACCACTGAGTGGCATAACATTTAACACTAAGAGGCGTAACATTTTACCAATAGGCGTAACATTGGCGTAACATTTTTCCAAATAGGCGTAACATTTTATCAAAAAGGCGTAACAGCGCATACCGTACACACCCTTAACCATTGAGAGACATAACATTTACCACTTAGAGGCTGGCATAACATTAGTCCAAAATAAGATACGGGGTATGTATTGGAGCTTTTCCCTAACAATGGTATCAAGTGGCTTTATGATGAAAATGATCATGATCTCATTTGAATATGATAAATTTCATAGATGATAGAATTAGAATTACTCTCTATGATAAATTTCATATATCATAGAATTAACCTCTCGTGAAAAGATTTAGGGGTTGTTTGGCCAAATAAATAAGCCAGGCTTATTTTTTGTCTTTACTTAATTTTTTTTCGTATTTATTAGTTTTGCGTCGATTTTTTTTTATAGATTACTGCTTCGTCATGACGAGAGGAATCTAAAATCTAAAAATTATGATCGGAATCCAAATTTTTTTAATAAAGACGAAAAAATTGGATTAATTTTGTCTTTATTTAGAAAATTTTGAATTTCATTCAAATTTTTTTTGTTTTTTAGATTCCTCTCGTCATGACGAAACAATAATCCACAAAAAAAATTGAAAAAAAACCAACAAATGCAAAAAAGAAAACTGAATAAGGACAAAAAAAATAAATTATTTTGCTTATTTGGCCAAAATAGGCCTTAGTTTTCTAATGAAATAGGGGTGTAGTTTATCAAACTTCTCTTTTGCTTAATATAAGCCTCTGTAGTCCGACTTATACTATACACTCTTTGTCCCGCTTCATGTGTCCAACACTTCACTTGTGGATGCCTCCATGTATGTATTCTAGCCTAGAATGTTACTCCATCCGTCCCAATTTGTTGTGCTTATATTGACTTTCACGTAATTCAAGAAAGCTTCATAATTACATTGACTTTTTGTCAATTTTACCATTTTACCCCTTGACAGAATATTTAAATTATGCAAAAAGTGAAATTCTAATCTTTTTGAATGAGGCGGGAAGTTTCCTTGCCATGCTCAGAAACTGATTTGTCCATCATAATTGCTATGTTTTGGTTTCTTGAAAACATAACCTATTTAAATGTAAAAGAAAAGGAGGGGCAAAATGGTAATACATATATCTTAAAATGGAAAGTTTTGAAACAAATAAATCATTTTGGGACATCCCAAAAAAGAATAAGGGCACAACAAATTGGGACGCAAGGAGTAATTTTTAACTATCATTTCCCCGTTTTTCCTCGTTCAAAAGAAATTCAGGTGAAATAATACGTTATTTCCATATTATTCATTCAAAAACTTCTGAATGAAAAGTTTGTGCATATTAAAATAAAAGGGTTGAAAGTAGTCTCATGTTCTGACAGTTTTATTTTTAAATTAAAATAAAAGGGTTGAAAGTAGTTTCATATTAAAATTAAAGGGTTGAAAGTAGTTCGTGCATATTAAAATAAAAGGGTTAAATTATTTTTAGATAAAAGGGTCAACGTACTCAGAAAAATTATTTCCCTAAAAAAACCATTGTTTGAACTATGCAAAAGTAATCTCGAACTGCAAGTATAATCTCAAGTTTGACGCGGACAATTCTTGCATAAAGAGCAATTTCATTTCACCTCATGCTAAAAGTTATCTGTACGGAAACAAAATTCAAGTAAATGGGTTAAATTGATTTCATAGATCGTTTGATGCAGCAGTTAAGAGGAGTTATAAAGTTATGGTAGATGGTAGCAGTAAGGAGAGAGGTAGATCAAAATTGACTTTAGAGGGGGTAGTTTGAATGGATCGAGGTTAATTTGTTGGATACTGTGGAATATAATGCCATTGGTAGAGCACAGTGGAGAAAATAATCAATTCATGTAGCCGATGCCAATTGTTTGAGACTTAAGGATAGTTTGGTTTAGACGGAATTGATAGCTATTTCGATTCTTTGATTATGAATACCTATCCTAGTAATGCAAGGAATATAGATTTCTTGGTTTATTTCTTGACTTAAAAAATAAACAAAAAGAGGATAATCCAATTGTATAGGAGGCATAA
Organism: Rhododendron ferrugineum; assembly: GCA_025642025.1. NCBI lineage: Eukaryota > Viridiplantae > Streptophyta > Magnoliopsida > Ericales > Ericaceae > Rhododendron > Rhododendron ferrugineum. The sequence goes on from JAOTQK010000019.1 coordinate 8,629,130, forward strand.
CATATACTCCCGCCCTTCCTTTTTTAGTCTAGTATTCTATTTTGGGTTATCCCTTAATAATTGTTCATGTTACAAAGTTACTAAATAAAAGTTGGTAAAATTTTCATTTGGCCCTTTTGATTAGATTCCTCTTTGAAAAGGTAGTGGAGAAAAGTAATATCTCCATAAAAGTGTTACTTTGGAAAGTTAGGTTGTTTGAAGTAAACGATGATGTCGCAATATTTGAAAATTTGAATTTACGAAGTTGGACATTCAAAAAGGACGGAGTGAGTAAGAAGGTATAAGAAAACTATAGTAGCTTTTATTGGCCTAAAAAAAGTACAAGAAAAAAATACATTTAAATTTGTTAACATCACTAAAAATTAAGTTTTTAATTCACGTTTAAAAAGTTTTTACATATTAAAATAAAAGGGATGAAAGTAGTTTCATGTTCTGAAAGTTTTATTTTTGACACGGTCAACGTACTAAGAAAAATTATATCTCTAAAAAAACCATTGTTTGAACTATGCAAAAGTAATCTCAAACTGCAAGCATAGTCTCAAGTTTGACGCAGACAATTCACGCATAAAGAGCAATTTCATTTCACCTCATACTAAAAGATATTGTGTATGTATGCAGTTAGTAATAATTATACTACATAACTCACACAAGGATATGTACGGAAACAAAATTCAAGTAAATGGGTTGATCAATTGATTTCGTAGATCGTTTGATGTGGCGGTTAGAAGGAGTGATGAAGTTATGGTTGATGGTAGCATTAAGGAGAAAGGTAGACCAAAGTTGACTTTAGAGGTGGTAGTACCAATAGATCTAGGTTTGCTGGATATAATGCCCTTGACAGAGCACAGTAGAGAAAAGAATTCATGCAGCCGATGCCAATTGTTTGGGACTTAAGAATAGATTTGGTTTGGACGGAATTGATAGCAATTTAGAATATTTGATTATGAACACCTATCCCAGTAATGGAAGGAAAATAGATTTCTTGGCTTATTTCTTGACTTAAAAAAATAAACAGAAAAACGATCCAATTATATAGGAGGCATAATATATGTTAGCGTATGTTTTTGATGATGAGATTTATAATGAGTTGTTACACAAAATGAATGCATGATATTGCTAAACTTGTTGTATGTAAAAGTGTGGTTCAAAGGCTTTCAGAATATGATAAAAAAAAAAAAAAAAAGGCTTTCAAGATTTCGCAATTGGATCTCATGCAGTGTCTTGAATCTCAAGTTCTGGATCTCACGTTGCTTTATCAATATATACTCCCTCCATTCCTTTTTTAGTCTAGTATTCTATTTTGGATTGTCCCTTAATAAATGTTCATTTTAAAAAGTTAGTAAATAAAAGTTGGTAAAATTTTCATTTGACCCTTTCAAGATAATATCTCCATAGAAGGGTAATTTTGGAAAGTTAGGTTGTTTGAAGTAAATGATGATGTCGCAATATTTGAAAATTTGGATTTACGTGAAGTTGGACACTCAAAAAGGACGGAGTGAGTAAGAACGCATAAGAAAACTATTATAGCTTTAATTGGCATTGAAAAGGTACAAGAAAAAAATACATTTAAATTTGGTAACATCACTAAAAATTAAGTTTTTAATTCACATTTACACATTCATCAAAACAAAGCAAAATGAAGGAAGCACGATATAACCTGAAATCTATCTCCACTGAAAATATAGAACTAATAAACTAAATTAAAAGCCTTCCACAAAATAATTGAGCATAAATTGAACTCTTGGATATGATAAAAAAAAATTGAACTCTTGGATCGGAAACATACCTTGTTGTTGAACAGTGGCTGAATGGTGGTATCATTATTACTCCTTGAAGCAGGGCATAGACAATTGAGCATTGAAATGGATTCGAGATCCAACCGTTTCAACTGTGGCATCCTAATTGCATTCATGTCTTTGCAAAAACCAGTAAAATTTGGCAGCTCTTTAAGATACAATAACTCCAGTTTCGGAAACACAATATCATCATCTTCTCCTGTTGCTTCTACATCATGCTCTCCTCCTCCATCAGAAACAATCACTTCCAATTCACTACAACTCCATAACCCAAGCCTATGCAATTGCACTAGATTTCTAGCTATGGCAAGTGAGAACACATAATATCCCAATGTTGGACATTGACCCACCCATACAAGCGTCAGATTGCGGAGGCATCCAAGTTGAGTGGGACCCTTCCACAAATGCTTCAGTTGAGGCAAGTCTTTTAGGCTCAGAGTTTTCAGCGCACAGAAGGCCTCCTTTTCTAGTTGGTTGTCGCTTGTGTTGACGAGGCACTCCAAATCTAAACAATTAACCACTCTCAGTTGTGACAAGTGTTTAAAACCATCTTCATCCAAATCACTGATACCGTGCCCCGCCCCAATCATTGAAAATAAGTGCAGTTTTGTAGTGACCTTCAAAAGCATCTTAAGCCCACGTATCTCCATAGCACCATGATTGATGTCAAGAGCTTGTAGTACCAATTGATTAGTTGATGGAAGAAAACATTGACACTCAACTAAATAATTACGATATATCGAATCCCCTAAAGATATATCGAATTCCCTTATTTTCCCAAGGAACACCACATCTCTCGGCCAGACCCAACACTCAATTTTTGGTACATTAATATCCAAAGCCACCAAATTAGGCAAGGATGCTAACTCAGCTATGCACGCATTAGTTAATAGCAAATCTTTTCCCTCTTCAACAACATCCCATCCCGTAAAGCTCTTCCCGAGATATAACTCTTCCAGCTTCGATAAACTTGTCAAAACGCCATGAGGAATCCTTGTCTTTGTGCACCGCAACAAGTCTAGTAGCTTCAAGCGAGTAAGGTTACCTATTTCTCTTGGCAACTCTTTGATTTTAGATCTAGTAAAGCTCAAAATTTCCAGATTCATTAGCCCTCCGATTACTGACAAATCTGTATGCAACAAATCGCAATCACACAGTGACAGGGTTTGAAGGTTGGCTAAGCATCGGAGTGATGGCGGCAGTGAAGGGATCACCATCCTTGAAAGAGCTACCACTTTGA
>JAOTQK010000019.1:8653044-8689831 GCA_025642025.1 Rhododendron ferrugineum
ATTCATCACAATGTATTCTCACATTGTTATATGAGGCCAGGTCAATATTCCATTGTTCTGATGAATGAGTATATAACGTTAAATGTGAGCTGATGAGCAGATGAATGAGTATATAACGTTAAATCCAAGTATCTAACGTTAAATGTGAAGTGATGAACGAGTATATAACGTTATATGTGATCGGCTGTCATGTGTAATCCCATGCCTCCAAAATTCTAACGTAACTGTCGTGATTGGCGTGATTTCAAAAGTAGAAGGGATAATGGGGGGATAATGGGCTAAACGGATGAGATTTGAATGGAAGGGTAATTCTGTCAGGCACTATTTTTCTTTTTAAATGTAGTGGATTTAGTGGGTTAAAAACTTGATCAGTGGACCTAGTGGGTTATAAACATGCTATAGTGGACCCGAGGCCAATTTTTTATATATTTTATACCAATTCCCAAACTCTCGAAGTCCGTTTTTGCATTTTAGCAAGAGAACATTGAGAAATCTGAACTGGGTTTTGATCGGAACCTCGAGATTTTTTCGGGAAATCAAGAACGGAAATCTCACCACCTCTTTGATTCCCCTGAATTTATACATTTTTTCCTTGAAAATGGGAGACCCTTTTTATGCTTCTGCTGCGATTCCGGTAACAAAAAAAATTCTCTCTTTTTTCATTTAAGTGACTTTAGTGTGTAGATATAAAGCAAGTTGTATGTGAACACAAAAATCAGATTTGTGGTACTGGTGACGTTGATTTGGGTTTAAATGGGTTTTGCCTTTAAGATAGTTGCTCATTGAGAGAGAGAGAGAGAGAGAGAGAGAGGCCGACAACAATGGCTTCTGACTTGGGTTCTGTCTTCTATGGGTTTCAATTGATGAAGTAGTTCAGAACATATGGTTCACTCGTTTGGAAGAGAAGACAGTGAGAAAAGTGGAGAAAAAAAGGGAGGGATAATTTAGACATTTTGCTAACTAGATTTTCTGAAATTAGCCAATTCCGTCATGTTTTGGATTGCAAGGTAACGGAAGGGGGTAGTTGGATATTGTCAGGTAAAGTAGGGGAGGTCAGTGATATTTCAGAAACCTAAACGGAGGTCTTGGCTTTTGTCAGAAACCTCAGGGAAGATCAGTGAAATTTACCCTAAATAATAAGAAATAATCAAACGAAAAATCTACCTACTAAATGATCAAAGAGTCTTTGCGCGTAAGAGTTGGCTGTGAACGGGTCTAAAAGGGTAATGTTGGAACAAAAAGTCTGTCCACATAGACATTTCGTTGCATAGATTGTGCACAGTTTTTTATATGGGGTCCACCACGGGTTCGACACAAACGATCTAAGCCATTCATTAAATGTAAAATACTTTTTCAAGGGTCCCTTGTGAAAAATCAGCTCAATCCGATAATTATAGATGCTCGAACCAATTTAATTTTTTATTATCCTTAAATCTCAATGCAAAATTAGATGATTGGATCAAGAAATAAAATGTATCAGATTGAGCTGATTTTTCACGAAGACCCTTGAAAAAGTGTTTTACATTTTATGTACGGCTTGGATTGGTTGTGTGGAACCCTTGGTGGGCCCCATAAAAAAATCTGTGCACAATTGTGTGCTTTTGTCTGTGTGGGTATGTAACAGCTTTCATGCTGGAATCGCTTTGGATGTGTGTTCGGCTTATCCAAACTAATACAAGACGTTTACGTTAATTAAGTTTGGAGTTTAACATAAAAGTCTCTAGAAGAGGATATTATTTGTTTTTGTTTATTACTATGTTTACTATTCTAACTCAGGTAAAATAGTCAAAGAAATACTATTATTTGTTGGGAAAATCACCCTTTTAACTCCCTTGAGTTTGAGGACTGCTAGGGGTACTGACGAGTTTTATACCGATGAGGTACCGACGGCTCCGCGGGACCTACTCAGGATTTCGTACGAATTATCCGAAATGTTTAATAATTAAAAAAAAAAACTATTTTGAATGAGAAAATGGAAGATTGAATCGACCACCTACACATATATATCGTATTGAGCTGATTTTTCACGGGTCCACTCATTTTTTTTAAAACTATTGAATGTCTCAGATCATCCATGCGGAACCCATAGTGGGCCCAGCGAGACCGTCGGTACCCCATCGATAGTCATTTGGTCGGTACTCTTATCATTTCACCTTGAGTTTGGCCCTTTAGAAGTCCACGTGTTTCTCTCCCCCTCCCTCTCTCTTTCTCTCTCTAAACCCTAGCCAACCCCAATATCCTTCTTCTCCCTTCCCCTCCCCCCCAAGGGTTCACACCTTTAGACGGCGGTGGGAGGGAAAGGCCTCTGTATTTTTCTCTTTATTTTGTTTTTCCTCTTCTCTTATTTGGATTCCTATAAAAAAAAAAAAAAAGGGAAAATAACAAAATGAATTCGATTTTCCTCCTATTTTCTCTCCAAATTTTCCTCTACTTTCTCTCTTAAATATTTTCTTTTCATTTCCACAAGTTTCAAGCAGAGCATAAAATTATTGTAGGAATATCGACTGGGATCGTGAATTTCTTAATTATATGTATTCTACTCACACACATATAAATACACGTACTGATAACAAAATAGTGAGTATATAAATATACCATGTCCATACATATCTGTATATATATAAGCCCATGAGATCAAATCCACATGACAATGATATCATGGTCATTGAAATTTTTTTGGCTATGGTTATTAGTTTTAAGATATGTTTTTTAAAGAAACAAATTCTATAGATTTGCATATTTTTTAGTCTTTCAGTCATTTTTTTTTTAATAATATTTTTAGTTTTTAAAAAGAAGTATGCTATATATATTTAAAAAGTAAAGATAGATTAAAAAATCATTTAATGCGAAAAAGCACGAACGAATAAAATTTTAGAGAGGAGAGCCACTCGTCCACGAATTACTAGGGACTATGTGGTAATAACTGAACATCAAGGATACTTCACACATTGCCCAAATTCCAGGGGTCAAAATGAAATTTTTTTGCCCACCTGTTTTGTTTATTTATTTATTATTATTTTTTTTTTGATCCGCCTGTTTTTTTTGATTTCGTCTCCCTATTTTTCCCCAATTCCAGCACACACCCAATGGACGAAGGCAACACGGCTCATGAAATCTGCTCTCCGAAGCGTTCTTTTCTTGTCGGAAAAAATACAAATAACTTTCAATCCAAATCTTCTCAAACATCTCACAATTCTCTCTCCTTTCACCTCTGAGTAATCTTTAACATCTCTCAATCATTAGTACTTTCCAGTTTTGATGACTTGTTTTAGGAAACCGCTGCTCTATTTTTGCATTTTCTGAGGAATTTAGTCACAAGTTCAGGTTTTGATCTTAATTTGATGGGTATTGAATGATGGGTATCTGCTTATTCGGTCAAATAATGATGTGGGGTTGGGTATCTGAATTCTTTTTTCTGTACCAGAGCTTTGAACTTATGATGCTTTTGGATGAAAATTTGTGTGGGCATTGGAAATAGATGATTCATTGATTGAGACTTCTGGTATTTCCATTAGCACTTTAATATATGTGAATGCTGTTGCTAAGTTTTGCTATGAATCTAATCTGTACCCTTTCTTGATGTTTGACTTTTTCTGTTCCTTTATGTTTTTGTTTCATATGAATTATTTAATTGTGCTCTTCGTAGTTGAAAGAATTGATTTATTTGGTTCCTCTTTCTTGAATTTTACCTTAGGGTGGTTTCTGCTGCTATTAAGCATTGATTTAATATGAATGAACACTATATCAACGCGAGTGCAAGTGCAAGTGCGAGTGCGAGTGCAAGTGCAAGTGCGAGCTCAAGTTCAAGTTTGGACAGTAGTTTCCAAGATACGGAGGATGACGAAGTAATTTCCAGAATACTAGCAGAAGAAGAATCTTCGAGGAATGATGGCAGGCTTGGGAAAAGACTCTCTCATTTGGACTCAATCCCGGTATCTTACAATTTTAGACAAGCTTCTTTATTATAGTTAAACCTTCCCAGAATTAATTAGTTGGAAATTCGTTTTTATCGTTAAACCTTCCCAGATTTAATCTACTCCTGTACAGATTGAGTTTTTATCGCATTCATGGTATTTATATTACAAGTGCAAGTCCTCCATCATGATTTTCGTGTAATTGGTTTGGTTAGTTACTTGTCCATTTGTTGCTGATCCATGAAACTGAAGAAGCATATGCCTAGTCCATCTAAGTAAGCCTTGTATCATGGGCATCTTTCTCTTTTATCTATATTTTCCACCGATGTACACCTGAGACTGAACAACTTGTCCTAACTAGGCATCACTCAACTGAACTTCGGATTTTGGACATTTCTAGTTCAGCCATAAGCCATATATTTCATGAACATAGGTCTGAACTTCCCAACATCTGGCTTTACCACATGTTTCTACATAATATAGCAATTGTAATATCACCTTTGTTTTTGTGAACTGATGCGTATCCTTAGCGTTACTATGTTTTCTGAATGGAAACTCTTAGACAACTTGTGTGGTCAGCAATGAAAACAAAAAACATATGGAAAACGAATTCAAGGATACAGCGTTGTTAACTTGCCAACTAGGTACCTCTGTCGCGATTCACCCAAGACAATATCAACTTCACTTAAATGTGGATATCATGGTAACATGGATTGTTCCACAAACCCATGTAAAGTTGTCCTATACACAAACCTTGAAAGATCTCATAGCAACCCCACAAATCAAGAGTCTCGTGATTGAATATGCCACCCAAGGAGAACCGTGAGAGTATCATAGCAAACTGTGGGTTTGGTCAGTCTACCGTAGATGGTGGTTGGTGGGAGTGGTGGCCGTTGGGTGGTAGTGGCAAGGAGGAGGTGGTGATGGTGGAAGAGGATGAGGCGAAGGAGTAAAGAGGAAGACAACTAGGTGTAAGAAGACAACGGAGAGAACTTGGACAGAGACTGAAAGAAATGGGAAAGGAGTAAAGATGAACACAACTAGGTGCGCAAGGCAGCATGTCAGATCTCAAAATTGCTGGGGAGTCATGTTGGTGGGCAGGCTTGCACCAACACAAGTGCTGGATAAAGTCAATCTTGTCCATTTTTAAAATTGTTTTTTGCGGGACCATTACCGTTGTTATATTAACCTAGGTGTGTATGGACGAGTAGAAGGAAAACAGCCAACCAAATCTTCCTTCAGCAGTTCAGTGTGTGGTATGACTGTCATTCTTTCATGGTGTAGCTATACAATTATTCTAAACACCAATAACCGTTACGGAGATGAGTGTTTGGCATATATTAACAAATGAATCTTCTTTTATCTTTTTTGTTTTCTGGATATTAAAACATTGCATTAGCTATCTGGAGTGTATGTACTGATTAGTTCATTGCTTTGGCAGCTCACTCCGCGCATTAATGGGGAAATACCTGACGTGAGTGATGCAACATTAGACCATGAGCGGCTCTCCGAAAGGTTATGATTTATCTCTATTTCTCTTACGCATTTAGTCACGATTGTTAGGAGAACTCCTAAATTCCTAGTTAAAACTTAAGGGTTATTAATAGACGCCGCAGATGCTTCTTCACTCCTTAGCTTTTCCTTGATTGGTTTTATGATTGACATGCTTGTGCATTCTTCAGAGTTTTTAGCATTGTTTTGAAATTCCTAGTAACACTTTGAATGTCATTGCCACTAGGCCTTCAAGGGCCCTTGTGCAAACAGTCTCATACTGTCTTATACTTATGTTGCCAGTCTCTTCATTGACCTCTATTGCGCAGAGTATGTGCTAAGTGAAAATTTGTATTCATGTTTGGAGTTTACTTGATGATTAAGATTCCTGGTTTGACACAAAAGGTCAAATTGATGCCAAAGTTTTTGGAAAGACTTTCTCTCAAAGTGAATTCCACCATGGAGTAAGGAGCAACAATTTGGTGCCAGAAATTTAGCTCAAGTACAGCACCACACATTTAGCACGTAACAAAAACCAATTGAAGGTCATTTTCAGAAAGTTAAAGTTCATAAATTGCAGTAATTGTGTTCCCTTAAAAAGTTGGATTCCTCCAAAAATTGACAAAGAAGTTGAAATGGAGGGAGTACTAACTGGCATAATCGTCAGACTAGCAGTCAGAGTTGGGATTTTGTGCTTCACATCCTATGCATATCTTTTGATTTGACAGTAATACCCTTGCTGTCATTCAGATTGGCTACATATGGTTTAGCTGAACTGCAAATGGAGGGAGATGGCAATTGTCAGGTTGGCATCATACATTAGTTTCATATTAGTATAGACAGTAAACTGCATCAGTTGTGCATTGATTTACCTATGTCCATCATCTTTACATAGATAAATACCTTTATGTTCTAGCACCAATTTGTGCTTAGTTGCTTACTTCATTTTTTGTCGCAATCTACTATGTAATTTTTATGGTTGACTTATTGAACAGTTTCGAGCCCTCGCAGATCAGTTGTTTCGCAATCCAGATTATCACAAACATGTACGGAAGAAGGTTGTCAAGCAGGTGTTTCCAGGAAACTCTTGCATGTACTTATGTCGCTAAATACTCATCTATGTACCATGTAGTAAATGGGATACTGCTTGCTGATCAAAAATAAAAAGGGATACTGCTGACAACAGGAATTAAATTTAGTGGGATAGGTTGATACATTGCTCTGCCTACCCCGGGTTTGAGTACAACTTTTTCTTTTTCTTTATATTTTCGTGATCTACAAATGCTCATTATGGGTATTCGTTTTTCTTGAGCAGTATGCCAGTATTCAATGACTTTCATGTTAGGGTCGATTTCTTTGGATTGATTGTAGACCTATTCGTATTGAGCTTATGTTGAAATGGGTTGGGATTTTGTATTTGTGACGTTCCAAAAGTTTTCCTCAACATCTTCCCATTATTTACTTCATGTTAGACATTACTTCACGTGCATTTTATTACATTACCATTTCTCTTCAAGCCATTTGTCCCAAGTAGTTTCAAAAGGCTTATCCCCAAGAGATACTCTCCCAAAGGATAAACATTTGGAAGAGTATCCCTTGGTTTTGCTGTGCGCAGTGGCAACCTTAGTGCCCAGCCTTGGTATGTTTCAACCTCAACTTAGCGGCCCCATCCTTGACCAACTGCACTACACCCCTAGGGGCATTTGTCCCAAGTAGTTGGGTGTTTTGTCTATGTGGATTTTGATGATTTTATTCCTAATCATCCCCTCTATTTAGTTCAAGAAACCATGTCATGTTTTGTCACCTCAGCTGATGTCCTCCTTAACCTTCCTCTCTCTTTTACCGCCTTCCATGTGTATCAAATCAATCCTCCTTACCAGTGCATTAATTGGTCTATCCCTTGCCTACATATTTATGGGTTACTACGTATATTTATGCGTTTGTATAGGATACATATACGCTAGTTAACTTGTATCGACAAATTTGAGGTCACAAACACACACACTTAGCAATCTTTAATCTTATAGTCAATTTTGCAGTGGGGGGAAGTTCATTGGTTTTGAGATAAATACTAAATTCTTAACTTTTTTCAGCTGAAGCATTTCAGAAAGTCTTATGAAGGTTATGTCCCAATGAAGTACAGAAGCTACCTCAAGAAGATGAAAAAGTCAGACATCTGGGTGATGCTAATTCTTTTCCTGGGAACTTATAGCATGTTTTCTTGATTATTGTTTGGTTTGTAATCTACTCCTTATTCAAATTCTTCTTTGGCTCTAGATTGGGAGAATGGGGGGATCATATTACTCTGCAAGGAGCTGCAGACCGTGTAAGTCAATTTTACAACTTCTCACATTATTTTCGAGTTTTAAGAGGCAATTTTTGTACCTATGGTTTCTGCTTCTCTCCGCCATCATCATTTTAGTGTTTTCTTCATTGTTTGAACGATGTGGTGTTATGGCATACATGGAGAGAATAAATGATGGGATTGATGAGTTGATGACATGATTAAGCATTGGTTGTTTTGTAACACTCGGTGGTCGGCACTTGTTATGTACTGTTTCTACGTGTTCTTAAACCTTGGCAAGTGTACTTCAAACTTGCTCAAACTAGGTTTGTATGCTTTTAAAAATTGTGTGTTGATGAACATATCCTTTCGTGGTTTTAAATTGGGTGTTTTGGTAACCTGCAATAGATATTATACAGTGCATTTTCTTCAAAATGATCATTCTTTTTTACCTACAAGGCTGTTTCACTTTCGTACTACTTGGGCTACCTCCAAATAAAAGTTTCAACTCTTTAACCCTGAAAATTGTTATGGACTTAATATGACCAAGCAAGCAAATATACCCTTAGAAAATAAATATCCAAACTCCAAAGCAAACTTATATTTTTACATGCAGTGAACTTACCTACGAAACACAAAATGAGCCTAGCAGATATCTTAATCAGATGAGATCCTGAGAGCTACATGAATCCTCTATTGTTACGATTCTTTTCTAGCTCACATGCTCTCTAAAACTTTATATGTTGTATTGTACTTTCACAAGGACTACATTACTTAAATGTATGCACTGTTGATTAGTGCATTTTTCTCTTTTACAATGTCTGATTATTACTCTAGTGATCTCTAGCTCTTTCTTTGGATATTTTGCAGTTCGAAGTGAAAATTTGTTTGGTCACCTCTTTTCGAGATACCTGCTACATTGAGATCCTTCCCAAGGACAAGAATCCTTCCAGAGGTTCCATCTCATATTGTGTTTAAATTTTATGCCCATTTTCTGTGCATTATGTGAACTGGTTTTTGATCAATTTTTGAACTTTTTGTTTATTGTTTGTTTCTACAACAAAACATAGTTTTACCAAACGACATTGCTTTGTTATTGTCATTTGTGACGTAAAATCTGGGTTTGAAAAACAAGTTTCTAAGTCAAAATAGCGCAATGAACCTCTGTTGCTCTGTTAATTAAACCAAGAGACTTTTTAATCCAAGCATATCTTGACCAAAAAATTTCAACTTTATTATTCAAAATTAATCTACCGAGATTAGTTTGCTCTGTTATTGTCTTTCCTTTTCTATTGAGTTGGATTAGTCGTTTTATATGCATATATCTGTATACCTACTTGTGTATGATTGGTCTTTTCTCTCTCCAGAGATATGGTTGAGCTTTTGGAGCGAAGTACACTACAATTCGTTGTATGGAGTTGGAGGTAATGAATGCACCTGCACGTTTTATTTCTCTTTCGCTCGGAAATTTCCAATGACAATATATAGTTCAGTTGAGTTGACTTATGACAATATTTAGTTCACTTCAGCTGACTTGGATTTTTCCCCCCATTTTACAGATGTTCCAACTAGAGCGCCGAGGAAAAAGCATTGGCTTTTCTAGAGCTTTCCGGCTTGTGAATTAGTATGAAAGATCAACTTCTTGGATAGTCTACCTTCATCCAAATTTGGCAAGTCGAAATTACGCACTACATGACATCCAATTGTTTTTCTTGCTTAATAAGGAGTTGGGTGTGCTGGGAAAATAGCTTTCTAGAACTTGTACATGAATAATTGCGTCTCACTTATCCTCTACAGCATTGTAACTTCCGGCAGTGGTAAATAGAAATAAATTCAGACTGCCACGCTCATTTGATTTTCCGGTGGAATAATCTGTTCTCTCTTTTCCGTGCATGAACTGAGCCGCCATTTTGGCAACCGTCTTTAGTATTTAACGTCGCTGGTCTGCTAATCTCTTTGACATTTCTTAAGAAGAACCTTTAAGCATGTCATTTTACAAATATTCGGAAGATTTCGAAACTTGCAAATACATGAGAGTTTATATCCTTTGAAGGATCAGATTGAACAATATGCACCCTTTCGCAGTCATACTTGTCCTTCACTACTTGGACTAGTGAAAATTGTTCTCCGTCACCGGAAAGGTAATGCACAAAAGCTGATCAAGATGATTGCTACGGAAACATCAACAAACGCTTATATTGAATTAGTTTTGGCTTCTATTTGGAGATTGCAACATGAAATATTGCAGTAGTAGTCGAGGAAATGCAGGTACAGAAACAATTTAGGAATTGCAGGTTCATACCTATTGGTAGGGATGTCGATGGTGTCGCGCACTCTTTTTCTAAGAGAGTAATGAGAGGGTTGGGAATTGCAACATGTGTGTTGTCCAGGCAAAACGACGTTTTGCTTCATTCACACCCATTCAACAAATTACCTACGACGTCGTTTGGCCTCCCTTTTTATGGGCAAGAAATTACCTACGAATTCTGAAATAGCTCTTACCGCTATTGCATTGTGCTAATTTGTTGAATAGGTGTGAATGAAGCAAAACGACATCGTGCTGTCCCTTAGGGACAACAGGCTCCTCGGGTTGGAGGGTTGGCTACCAAGGATGACCACTTGAATCTTCCTATAATGGATGCAATCTCTTACTGGAGTATCATCTTGGATTTGGGGAGGGGGGGGGGAACCCAACATCAAGACAATTCAATGCTATCCCATTATTCCTTTTCAGAAATTTTAAACATTGTTAGAAATTTCCAGCAAAATTATATGAACTTCCCTCGACACCCAAAATATTTGCCGTGTAAATAAATTGGAACTCACTGTCAATCAAAAAACAAGTATTCTGGAACTGATTCCTTCTGCCTTTTTGAATCCCAAAATGTTGAATGTGAAACAGACAGCATACAGACAGAGGCCTCATCGGATTTTCTGATGATCAAGGAGTCACGATCTTGAATCAACCTCACACAAATGATCAAAATCCTAGCATACAGCAGACGGCAAAAGACGATCTATTTTCCATTGATGCGACATAAATTACACGTAGGATACTTCTTACTGTATCTAATACTAAGCAGGAGACAATCTATATACACGCTCTCATAACGAGTACAAAAAAATATAAGCAGCAGAGTCTGAAGCAGAGTACACAACCCCACCACACTCTCCAACTACCAGATTCCTAATTGCCTGCTTCAATCCTCAACGCAGAGCTCTGTAGTTCTCATTTCTGAAACGGCAAGCCAGTACCATGTTAAAGCTAAAACAACAATTTCAAAACTCAAAACGCTTAAAAACAGTCTACATAAAAGATTGTCATATCAAGTGAGCATCTTCTTGATTTTATTCAGCTATTTTAATCTAAAAATTGCAGCAATGACATTTTTGTGCCCGTTCACCACAGTTATCAGAAAATTCGCATTCAAAATAGGCTTCTCAAAATTTCCAAATTTGAAGTGCAATTCATAAGATGGGAAAGATAAAAGTAGGTTTATAAAAAGGTTCCTGCACCAAATGGCAGTTGTTATCCAATTCTCACCCATTGTAAAACAAGCAATTAGATATTAGCATACGTTAGTTATAGGGTAATAAACAAAAGATGTTTCATTCTTTCAGAAAGGGAGGAAACAAGGATGAACTACATGACAAAAAGTACTAACAAGGACAACATTGCTCATATAGCTATCTCAAGAGAAAGCCGTATAAGCAAAGTTGCAAAGTCTACAAAACCCCCACGTGAAAAAAGCAAGTTACCAGTAAAACAAAAAACGACAGACTGCACTGCTGAAGAGATGAAATAAAACTTTTTCCCAAGGGAATCTCTCCTCCACCTCCGGCGGCCCTAAGCCATTGCAGTGATGGCTTTCTACCTGGAAGGCCCTAAGACTTTCTTGTGGCGGAGCTGATTCTCACAAATCTAAGCATTTGGGCTATTTACCAAGCTAAACCACCTCGTTCAACCTAGAGATACAAGCCTGCCTTGTTTCTACGACAGATGACATGAAATACTGATGTTCATTACCATAGCTCTTTAGTGCTTTCTGCACAAGATGCATTACTATTTACTTAATTTGCGAATTGGTGTATCGCACTGTAAATATAGGTCACAACCAGAATTCCCGAAATAGAACCCCACACTTCGGGACATAGGTACCACAACATGGAAAAACCTGTCTCACGACACTAAATTTAGCAACGCAAAGATTGCTTCTAGTTCTCTATTAGTACATTTAAATGATAAATATACAACTGATCTGCAATATCAGTATCAGGAATTATAGCACCACTATATATAGCATGAAGATACCACGAAACAAGTTTAAGCTCATTAAGCACTGGTGGAAGAGCAGCATAGACTTACCTCGCCATAAAGTTAGAACGACTTTTTCCTCCAAGTATTGTCATCACCAAAGCCACCACGACTAGAACGAGCATCACTAAAGTCACGACTGTCTCTGGTTGAGTGAACATCACCAAATAGACCAGAACGACCTGAGCCAAAGTCCCCACCACCACTTGACCGATCAGAGCCTTCAAGTTCCCCAAATCTACTGGAACGGCCAGACCCATAACCACCAGAATTGCTTGAGCGGCTTGAGTCAAATCCACCATACCCACCACCCGATCGACCAGAACCAGATGCACCATAACCTGAACGATTGGAGCCAGGTTCACCAAAACCACCACCACGACCAGATGAGCGACCACCAAAGCCGCCACCAGAACGACCAAAACCTGAATCACCAAATCGACTCCTGCCAGTACCTCCATAAGAGCTGAAACGGCTTGAACCCATGTCACCGAACATGTTGCTGGGTCCACCCTCAACAGAAATCCTAGGAAGCTGATATTAAATGGAAATTAGTCAATATAGCTGTTAGAAGATATCATTGGTGGAATTTAAGCCATTCGCACACACAAACTCAGAGCAATTATCAGTATACCATACAGAAGCGTACTACAAATCCAACCTACACCAGAAAAGCATAATGCCATAAGACAACCACCCCCGCAGCATTAAGAAGCTTTGAATCGTCCAACCCACCCAAACTTCAGCCTTGTGACATTCTAGCTTCCAACCAGAACTCCACACTCCAGTTGGACTGATTTTGTTCCGAACATGTTGGACGAATAGGTTAGCATATAAAAGTGCAGGAGACCCAAGCATAAAATAGAAAAGTACCTCTATGAATTTACATCCAACATCCCGCTCGATCGACCTCACATCCCTTACTTGATTTGATGAGTAAATGAGAATCGCATTTCCCTTCTTGCCAGCACGTCCTGTTCTGCCAGATCGATGAACAAAGATCTCCGAAGTGCTTGGAAGTTCATAATGGATAATCTGCCCACCAAAAAAAAGCAGGCTTTTAATAAACCACAGGAGAGAAGATACAGAACACTAGAGTGGCGATGACAACACTTGAAGTGCAAAACCACTAATGATCCTATGCACAAAATATTGGACCAAAGATCCAAACACAATTCCAATTACAGAAAAATTACGCACCAAAAAAGCAAATTCAAGTTGAATATTTTACATTCAAATTGAATTTTTCACAGGCTAAGTTGAGGCTCGCCTCGAGGCTCCAAATCAACACGAGGCATCCAAAAAAAGCCTCAAGGCTTGCATTTACCATCCCAAGGTGTATGCCTTACCTTTGGGGCAATAGCACAAGGTGCCCTTTTTGAGCATTTTTACGCATTTCATGTGAGGCATACGCATTTTTTGAAAAAGATGGTAGAGAGAGAGAGAAAGAGAGAACCTGATAGCCTATGGCAATTAATGAGATAGATGACTGAAGTCATCAGGCAATAGCTATGCCTAGGAAGAGCACTGACATAAAGAAGAGCTATGTTCTTTTTTGATAAACATCGGCGTACTATTTAGAGATGACATATGAAGATAGATTTAGCTTGTTAGAGTACATCAGCTTTAATTACATACATATACATGTATTTCTAAGTTTGGAGGAGGTCTTATAATTTTATTTAGCATCTTATTATTCCATCTCTGTTCCATAATTTTTAAATGCCATTCCAAACTTTTCAAAACTTAGGATTAACATTCTAAATCAAGCCTCAAAGTTTACAACTCTCCGCATGAGGGATAAAATGCCTCGCATTGCGCATTCGCTTTTGAAAACACTGGCCACATCCACCATCTCCACAAACCAAAACCTCATCAGACCTTGCTCTATTGTTGCAGAGAAAAAACCCCACAACCGCAAGGTGAGACCAAGGAGGCCACATCACGAATGTAAAATCAATTGATAAACTGCGGCACAATAACAATAGTACTAGCAAATAAGTGGGGAAAGACAGAAGAGAACAACTGTGACAAGATACTAAAATACCAAAATCATGATACATTCACGGGGCACATCATATTGCTTCACTCGCACCATGGACTACCAGATATACTTTTGGCACATCAAGAGGATAGTTTTCCAACTTCTAACTTTCTCTATCATGTAATTTTTGGGTCTTTTCTTATTTCATTTTCTCCTGAGAAGAGAAGGGGCTAGCAGGAAAGGTGGTTAAGATTGAGGAAACAAATATTAAGTCCCCTGTAAAACATCGGCTGCTCAACCTTTTGTACATGCTATAGCATTCCCATTAGAGTAACAAGGAACAACAAACGAAATAAAACGCCAAACGCACCAGATCGACATTTGGTACATCAAGGCCGCGAGCAGCAACGTCAGTGGCCACTAAAACATTGAAGCGACCATCTCGAAATCCTGAAAGAGTTCTCTCCCTCTGATTTTGCGAAATATCGCCATGCAAAGCTTCACATTTGAAACTTCTTTGCATAGAATATGCTAATCTGTCAGCATCACGCTTTGTCTGTGTGAAAACAATGCATTTACCTCCTTTTGCATGTTCCTAAGGCACATCAGAATATGTATATCAGAAGGGAAGGATGTTAATAAAGATAGAAGTCATTCAAAAGTTTAGTGTAGGGAGGAAAACAGATTAGATCTCAACACGGGGACAGGAATGGACATTACAAATTGGATTCATACCGTTATCAGAGGTCCAATGATTGATGATTTCTCAAACATCTCTGACACAATTGCATATAGAGAAATTCCATCTGGCAACTTCTGATCAGAATCCCCTACCTACGGTTCACATTTAGCAGAAGCCACGTTAGTAATCAAATTGTAGTGGACATGTTTTCCTCTTTGCAGCAGCTTAAGTACGCAACACATTACCACTACATATGTCAAATTACACAAGAAAAAATAAATAAAGAGCAAAATTTAACTACATTGCGCATTCGATACTAGTCGCATATTTCACTTAAACTTAGGCCTCAAGTTGGCAAGATAAGTACTAAATGCCTCATGAAGAATTCAAAACCCTTTCCACTCTAGCTTTTGAATCTGTCAGACTCGCAAAAGATGAGAAAGTGAAGCGAAAGCTAAGGTCAGATAATACGAAGCTTTTAATAGCACAATAGGCATCTTCACAGTGACCAGTACAAAGATTATCTCAGTGAAGAAGGTTTTAAAACGACCAAAAAAAGTTAATTCAAGAAGGAAAAGTTGAACAAACAATAAAGCAAACCCGCACACTTACAAGATCAATTGTTAATGGATCTTTTAGGTACTTTTGGGTAAGTTTCCTAATCCAACTTGGCATTGTAGCTGAGAACATCATGCTCTGACGTTTCTTTGGCAGATACTCTAAAATAGTCTCGACGTCGTCCGCAAAGCCGACATTAAGCATCTGATCAGCTTCATCAAGAACAAGAAACTGAATTTCCGATAAATTCAAAGCACCTCTCTTGATCAGATCTATAACCCGTCCAGGGGTGCCAACAACCACATCAACGCCATGGTCTAGCTTACTCATTTGCTGCGAGATGGGCACGCCGCCATAAACACATAGTGAATCCAACTTGGGAGCAGACTCATAAAATTCCTTGTCAACTTGGCGAGCAAGCTCTCTAGTTGGGGCCAAAAGTAATGCCAAAGGATTTCTTCCACATCTATAGCATATAAATAGAATTTTTTGAAGAGTGAAGCAGATGTCACAAAAATACGCAAACTCAAATCAAGGGAAAGAAGAAGAAAAGAAAAGGAAAGATTACACAACCAACTCTGGAACAAAATAAAATGAATATATGCGCAGGTAATTTTCAAGAACCAAGTTCATCAAAAGAGTCATTGAACAAACCCATGCTTTTCATTGAACCGAATGATCTTATCCATGATGGGAATGCCAAAAGCAAGGGTCTTCCCTGTTCCTGTCCTAGCGCGACCTACCATGTCACGTCCCTGCATTGCTGGTTCCAGCACAGCTTTCTGCTCAATGCAAAGATTACAACAATAAAAACAATGCTTCAGTATTTATACTCCCCAGAAGGGAAGGGTATGTTAAATGATGAATCTGAGCTACAAAAGTGATTGTGTAATTTGTATGTTCTTGGTATCCAGCAACATCGGAAAGATGAAATAAGGCAAAACATACTGCACC
The DNA here is from genome assembly GCA_025642025.1 of Rhododendron ferrugineum. Lineage (NCBI taxonomy): Eukaryota > Viridiplantae > Streptophyta > Magnoliopsida > Ericales > Ericaceae > Rhododendron > Rhododendron ferrugineum. The sequence continues at coordinate 8,669,227 of JAOTQK010000019.1, forward strand.
ATGGAAACCACAACCAAGATTTATAAATCAATCACACTTGATTTAGACAGAAGCCAAAAAAGTGATTCCATTAATTTTTCAACAAACATGCATTTTAAAGATAGAAAACATATTTTTTAGATCTGTGCTGCTAACAACTTCCCAATAACTAGAAGCTTCAACAGTTCAACCTGTTTCTGAAATTAATTAATTTAGGGTTCGGGGGACATGTGCCCTCAGTCTCTTGCTCTGTGACACTGCCACCGTAACTTTTACCTCTGTTTTACTTTTTAACAACTTCTGTGAAATGAACTCCATTATCATATTGAATTAATCAATAGAGAGATCACGTTACATTACAGAGCCATTGCTCATTCTATTGATCTATTCATATACAAACTAACCGCCTCAACTGACCAATCACATTACAGCTTAGAGTCCAGCTCAGTGTCAGTGCACTTTTTTTGAATAATCAGCTCAGCATAACTGCACATCTAACATATCAAAAGCTAATACCCAAGAGCAAGTCCGTCCTTGTGCCAAAAGGCCCAAAACCAACATTTGGAATCAAGATTGGTAAAATCCCCAACACCCTTGTGCCAAATTTCGGCAATGCCATTCTTGATGTCAAATTTGGCAATTGCCAAACTTGCCAAAACACCCAAGCCATTTGATTTGCATCGAAAATGAGATGGGTTTAATGGAATGGTCAGAATTTGAGATTGGGCCAAAATGGCACCAAACTGGTGCAACGGCATTGCTATTTTATAGCTTTTGACACTTTAGGAAGCTTAAAAATGACTTTGGCAATATTGTTTTGGCACCAACCGGCGAACTTGTTCTAAGCTTCTTCTACTTGAATCACTTCACAGCCCCGCATTAAGTGTTCCAGCATTCGATTCATTCGCACTTGTTACACTTGACAATATTGTCCACCATTAAAGATCTCATAAGAACAATTGTACGAATAAGCTCATTTAGGCACAATCTCATTTTGATTTGTATAAAAATGAGATGGGTTTCATCGAATGGTCAAAATTTGAGATTGTGCCAAAATGGCACCAAAACCGGTGCAACAGCATTGCTGACACTATAGCAAGCTACAAAGTGACATTGGCAATAAAATTTCGCTCATTTCAGCGCCAATCGATGAACTTGCTCTAAGTTATCTTCTACTTGAACCACTTAAGCCCCGCGTGAACTGTTTCAGCATTCGACTCATTTGCACTTGGTATAGTTGACAATATTGTCCACCATTAAAGATCTAATAAGAACAAGTGTAAGGATACGCTCATGAACAACAAATTTAACAAAAATCAAGTTCTTACAAAGAGTACAATATTGGGTTTTGTGAAGCCGCATCCGGTCTAATTTTCCACTTTGCTGCCTATTTGAGCTATGAATGTATGCAATTACAAAGTTAGGGAACCAAGTAAAAATCTCCCATGTCGTGTGTGTTTATTGGCTCGGCCGATTTCCCAACATAAAATATGTTACATGGACTCGGGTGTGAGTATGGGGTGTATGGGTACGGGGACACATCTTGAACACTTGTTTGTAGTATATATTGAATAATATTTTTAGATTATGTACCCTAAATTATATTTAGGAATGTTTTTAAACAAGGAGTAGAAAAATATGTTTTTGGTATTTCCTGTCCACGTGAAATACTCGAAACATTGCTTTTCTAGCTAATTTGATATTCCTTCTCTGTAAATATCATGACAATTAGAGGATCCGAGTGTACAAAATTGTTACGGGTATATCATGACAATTAGAGGATCCGAGTGTACAAAATTGATACGGGGATCGGACACATCTGGGTACTTAGCCAAAACGAAGGACCCATGTAACGTACTACTAGATAATACGTACTACAAGAAAATTAAAAGACATGGATACCTGAATTGGGAAGAGCTTAGTGATTCCCTTTTTGGCCAAAGCGGAAACGATATGCTCGGAGATCCCAAGCTTAGATATCTCCAGACCATCATCACTAGTACCAGTCCCGTGGCCTCTGGACTTGTCCTCGTCCGCCGCGAAATCATCCACAGCGAACTCGGGCCGCGACGCAGGGACAGAAGCCCTAAAATTGAAGGCGGGCCCGGCGTGAAAGCTCCTTCCGCTCAACGCTCCTCCGAAGCCGCCGCTGAGGCACCGCCCGATCGACGGGGAGTTCTGGACGATACGGCCGCTGCCGGAGAGTGCATTTGTGGAGAGAGCGAGGTCAGGTTCGGGGGGCGAGAAATGAGAGCGGTGGCGAATGTTATGGTGAAGGAGAGACTCGACGGAGAGTGTTAAGGCGGCAATCGTTGATCGAGACGAAGCTGATTTTCTCAGAAGGACGAGACCACTCGTCATCTCTTTCTTCTTGTTGGACTTTGTGGTGGGTTTTAGTTAGAGAGAGAGAGAGAGAGTTTCTGCAGGGTTTAGTGAAAGGGAGCGAAGGAGGTTGCAGCAGCAGTTAAAACGGAGGCGGTTGGAGTTTATTAGGATTTGAGAGATATTTTTGCGTTTTCTTACGATAAAAGAAGGGGAATGACGATCTTAAATGCGGATCTCATAGTTCGGAGTATTTCGGGTCATATTTTGATGATCCAAGCCGTTCAATTTTATTAAAACATGTTTTTAAAAGTACCCAGGAAAAATCGGCTCAAAATGTAACCCGGAAGTGTTTGATCCAAACATGAGGTCCATAAAACAGTTCATGTCAAGCTTTATGAAAAACTCTTTAGATCAAGCACTTTTCAGTCAAATTTTGAGCTGATTTCAAGCGATTATCCTTAAAAACATGTTTTAAACAAGTTGAACAGTTTGGATATCATCCGAAGTTGAGAGATCCGCATTTTAGCTAAATGAGGGATCCCTCATTAGAAGGGGACGGATGATTTCCGCTCTCATTCTATTCATTGACACTTTTTTTTTTATTTACTCTTACCTCCTGACTCACTTTTTTCGTACGGATGACAATTTGGTACTTTCACGTGAATAAAGACAAAAGAAATGCCAATGGACTGGAAGTGAGTGTTAAATTCATTTTCCTAAAAGAACCTACATTTTTCCTTAATTTCATCTCTACCAATCCAGATCAAAATAATAATAATAATCTCTACCGATCCCAAAAGGTATTTAGAGTCATTTCGGTAAATTTCACCATCTTTCGGTTTTACAAGAGAAGTCAGGAAAATACTCAAATTCAGAAACAAATTAAGTGGAAAAAATAACTTTAAAAAAAGTGTCAATAACTCAATGAAAAGTTAGTCCAAAGAGGTCTTAAAATTTTTTTTACAAAATTTGAACCGGCAATACAACCAATAGGCCAACCTCATAGCACTTGGTTCCAGTTAGGGTCTTATTTTTTTTATTTTTTATTTTTGGATTTCAGTTAGGGTCTGATAGATTGATCAAGTTGATTTAAAAGTTTAACAACTTGTAAAAAGTATGTTTGAATTAACTTAGTTAAAACATAACGGAATCTCAAGCGAATTTTAATCAACCGGTCTCAAGTAATTGGAAATTCTGAATATGTCAAACGAGTAAAATAATAGTTTGTTTGAACTTAATTTAAAAGCTTAGTAGGTTAGATATATAAATAAAATAAAATAAGCTTAACAGATTTGAAAACATGATTTGTTCCTTGAAGCAAATTGATTTTCAACGAACTTTAACAAGCAAATAAGAGTTCGAATTCAAAATTTTCAATTTGGTTATCCACCTAGTTCCAGACTTCCAGTACTACTACCTCTTCAGCCATCTTTACAATTGACGCCCAACTTTTGTCTTGTTAATTGATCAATTGGAAGGATAAGAGAGTAATTCCACTGCCGTGTTAAAAAAAAAATTGATCAATTGGTAAAACAAGTTTTGCTTTTGTTTTTCGAACATTTGTAGACACTCGTAAGCTAAGGCAAGATGTGCTTGTCTTTTCTTCTCTCTGTGTGGTAAATGTAACATTTTTTTCATGAGCCCCTCCAGATGGGAGAGGATCCGAATCCATTTAAACATTATCAAAAGAAAAATTACTAAACGGTAAGCAAAAATTTGCCAAAACCGAAGCACCATTTGGCACAAGAAATGAGTTTTGCCCAATTCAACGAAGCATGCTTTTGGATTACTCTGGTCCGATTTTGGCAATGGCAAAGAGTTTTGCAAATGAGCAAGTCCAATGGTGGTCAAATAGCTCGAGCCATTCTGAGAAAACGGCAAAATTTGCAAACTTGGTACAGTTTACGTTCTTACTAGCTACTCTTCGTAGTGCTTTGTGAACTAGGTTTGGGTTTGAGCACTTTGTCTCTCAAGTTGCCAACATGACTACAGAGTATTCACAATGCCATGCCAATTGGTCCAACTTCAAAATAGTAATGATAATTCGCTTTGCCGTTCAAAGCACAACACAAATAAAAACACAAAAATCACATGTACGGAGTAATACTCATTCCAGTACATTGTCGACTAACCAACTAGGTCTAGCCCCGTCGACCACCCTTTGAATAGTCTCAACTGAAATCAACTCATATTCTCAAACAGATGTAGGTTGAAGTTCTTAGGACATTCTTTTCTTGTGTTTGCTTCCTTTGCAGTGTGCGGGGGAGGGTGTGTGCGTGCGTGTAAAGGTTGTTCTAATTTTGGTGAACGGAAAATCACAGAAAAAAAGACAGGAACTGAAACAACATCTGGTGCTTTCTCCCAATGAAATGAATACATTACGGTCCTATTACACCAAATTCTCGTCCAACGATGGCTGTGCTGGCAAAAATAACTAGTAATTCAAAGCATCAGTAACAAATAATCCTTGTTTCAAAATATTCATTCACATGGGACATTTTTTCTTTTTCCTCTTATCTACGAAGAAAGGGACAATTTGTAAATATTATCTTAAGAGTGACTAACATAATCATATAACCAGCCGATCACCCCCTCAGCAACTGCAAGTAACACCGATAGTCCAGGAATGTTCGTTTCAATTTTCAAAGCGGACTTCTATAGCTCTCATTCCTGAAACTGCAAGGGCATGAACGAGTACAGTAAATATCAATTTCAGAGAACACATAATTCAAAGTTTGTGGTTCCCCAGCTGATTGTGGTCAGTCCTTTTCTCTGAATAACGCATTAACCTTGGCCAGATTATTTGCCCAATTGAATTGTAACAATCACTTGTGAAAGAGTAGAATGAACTTTACCTCTGAGAAAAGTTAGAATGATTTCCTCCCATATTTATCATCGCCAAAGCCACCACTGGATCTGCTTGGGAGAAAATCGCCAAAACCGCTAGAACGACCTGAACCAGAGTTCCCAAAACCACCCGAACGACCAGACCCATAACCACCAGAGTTCCCCGAGCGGCTCGAGTTAAACCCACCAAACCCACCACCTGATCGACCTGAACCAGATCCACCGAATCCTGAACGACTGGAGCCATGTTCACCAAAACCACCAGTTGAGGGACCACCGTAACGACCAGAACCTGAATCTCCAAATCGGCCGCCAGGCCCGCCACGGTTCGAACCCATGTCATTGAACATGTTGCTTGTTCCACCCGCAACAGAAATCCTGGGGAGCTGAAATTAATATGCAAAATCAGTCTTCTATTTCTGATAAAGGATTAATGATACAAGTTCCTATAAAAGTAATAGAATTTGAAAACGCACACACCCCACACAGATCCCCTCCTAAAACCATAAAGGGGGAAGCCATCTAATTTATTTCCATGAAGTTCCGAAATGATTATTTACTCCACGAAGCATAATGCTTTAGCTGAGATTTTGGCCTGAAGTGATCCAAAAAGAAACCCAATGATGCTACTTCAAAGCAGATTCACATTAGTGCAGGAACATGTTCACGAAAAATACCGAGGATATTAAAGGGGTAGTGGTAGTGTGTTTGTGTAATTGTTGACCTTGTATCATCATAAGCTTAAAGACCAGAAGCTCCAAAGCATTTTCTCAAGCTTTCAATTGTCCAACCCAGTAAGAGACTCCGAGCATTAAACATTCAACACTCCAATAGGTTTGACGAAGTTCAAAGCAGTTGGTCAAAGGAATAGCTTAACATGTATACAAGGGTACAAAGATAGTATTCCTCATAAGAATAATTGCATATTGCAAGTGGAGTGAAGTGCAGTTGGTGTCTCCCTTATATTCTCATGCACATGGGCAGGTTCGATTCCAGTAAGCACCCCTCCCCCTCCCCAAGTCCCCTAGGATAGAGTAGGTTAGGTTTAACGAATGACCAAAAAAAAAAAATATTATTGCATACCTCTGTAAATCTGCACCCTACATCTCGCTCAATACTCTTGACATCCCTCATTTGATTTGATGTGTGAACCAGAATCGCAGTTCCCTTCTTCCCAGCACGTCCTGTTCGGCCAGATCGGTGAACAAAGATCTCTGAAGTGCTTGGAAGTTCATAATGTATGACCTGTGCGGTAAATAAAGAATGTTTAAGAGGACAGTCGAAGACAAGATACAGAACACTGCAGTGGAATTCGATTGTCGGAATAACTGATTTAGTATGCTTGAAACACAACATTTCTACAATCTTGAAGATCACACGAGGATGAAAACTCGGTGAAAACCAATCTACATCCACATAAGTAGGAAAGAGACAAAAATGAGGCAATATCAGAGAGATCAAAATATGATAGAGGAAGATTGTTATTAGAGCCACATCATAGATAAACAACAGATGAATTGCAGGATGACCCCTTCACATTTTCATTTATTTCAGTTTGTCACCTTTTCTTGTTGGGAAATGGGAGTGGCAGGCAGCATGCATTGAGAAAGAAATGAACTTAAGGTCACGTAGGACATACGGGTTTTCATCTGTTTGCAAGTGTGACTAAAAATAATACCCATTAGTACAAAACAACGATAAATTCATCGAAATAAAACTCACTAGATCAACGTTTGGTACATCAAGGCCACGAGCAGCAACATCAGTGGCCACTAAAACATTGAAGCGACCATCTCGAAAGCCTGAAAGAGTTATCTCCCTCTGATTTTGTGAAATATCTCCATGCAAAGCTTCACATTTGAAACTTCTTTGCATCGAATATGCCAATCTGTCAGCATCACGCTTTGTTTGCGTGAAAACAATGCATTTACCTCCTTTTGCATGTTCCTAGTGCCAAACAGGAAGGGAAGATAAACGTCAGTCAAAGTCAAGGACTTATTCCTCCATTTTGCAAGGAAGAAAAAAAAACTGAAGGAAACAAAATCGACATATTAACCAGGCTGAATATCAAGATGGAACAAGATGAAACAGGAAAGGAATAAAGCATTGGATCCATACTGTTATGAGAGGTCCAATAATTTGTGGTTTCTCAAACATCTCTGATGCAATTGCATATAACGAAATTCCGTCTGCCAACTTCTGAACAGAATCTCCTACCTGCAGTAAAGTTGAGCACAAGCCAGTTCTCAGTGCCTCAGTGGTAATTTCAGAGTACAAATTATAGGGAAATGCAGTGATAATATAGCATAAGCAAGTTCGCAGTGGTAATTTCAGAACACAAATTATAGTCAAACGAGTTTCCTTTTGTACAACAATAATACTATGGCTTAAGGGCAGTAAAAGTTACTGCCACAGATGTCAAATTACACATGAAAGAAAGATAAATATCCAAAAATCATCACTAAATTTCACAACCAACTGAAAATTGCTTGCTTTTACTACCAAAGTTTAGGCACCAAGTTGCTGAGTAAGTACAGTCCATCATGAATGTAATCAGAGTTGCAAAAGAGTACATCTAAAGAACACTAAGCGAATACTAAGCTTTTCAAAGAAAATGGCAACGTTAACCCGTGAAGAGGATAAAGATGATGTAGTGAAGATGGACCAGATGGTAAATAACATGAAAGCAAAAAAAAAAAAAACTCATCAACCCCCTAAAAAAAAAAGCAAATTCACAAACTTACAAGATCAATTGTTAGTGGATCTTTTAGGTACTTTTGGGTAAGTTTCCTTATCCAACTCGGCATTGTCGCGGAGAACATCATGCACTGACGTTTCGGTGGCACATGTTGTAAGATAGTCTCAACGTCATCCGCAAAACCCACATTAAGCATCTGATCAGCTTCATCGAGTACAAGGAACTGAATTTCAGATAATTTCAAAGCACCTCTCTTGATCAGATCTATAACCCGTCCCGGTGTACCAACAACCACATCAACACCATGGTCAAGCTGGCTCATTTGCCGCGAGATGGGCACACCTCCATAAACACACAGTGATTCCAACTTAGGAGCAGCCTCAGCGAATTCCTTGTCAACTTGTTTAGCAAGCTCTCTAGTTGGCGCCAAAACCATAGCCAAAGGATATTTTCCACATCTATATGACAGGAAACAAACTAAATAACCATGTCAAAGAACTATATATCAAAACTCAAATTAGCAACAAAAACTAGTTAAGAAACAAGCACTAATAATACCACAAAAATCCACACCACTCTGCCTAGCAAAAACAAAACAAAATATACTTGTGAAAGAAGCGAAAAGAGGAAATTATGGTAATATATAAATAAAATTCATCAAAGAGTGATTTTAAGGTAACAAACCCATGTTGTTCATTGAACCGGAGGATTTTATCCATGATGGGAATGCCAAAAGCAAGGGTCTTCCCAGTTCCTGTCCTAGCACGACCAATCATGTCACATCCCTTCATGGCTGGTTCCAGCACAGCTTTCTGTATACACAAAAAAATGCTTCAGCAGTGATACCCTGTATACGCAATGTCAAATAATGAAGCGGAACTAAAAAGAATAGATGGTTTTTATATTATGATTTCAAAGTAAGAGACCAAGAGAGAAACCTCTCTCTCTCCTGTCTGAGCCAAATGGATACATGGTTTTTCAATAGAGAAAGTCTGCAAAAACAACAATGTGTGCAACAATGCACGCAACACATGTTGATGTAGCACTGCAGGATTAACGATTCGATAGACCACTACTTTGCAACCACGAATCATTCAGTGCCACATCCAAATGCCGTGTAAATTGTTTGCTCGTGAATTTAACTTGCAGATACCCAAACCGTGACCTCATTTTCTTTGTCCAAGAATTACATGATGATTATTAAACCCCCGTACACTCGTATTAAGAATCAGGATACCAATATAACTACCTACGCGTATCGCAAAAATTCAGGATGAAAATTTTCTGATTTTGACCATGAATACGAATATGATTCCTTAAAAGGATCCTCAGGCATACATCAAGTTGTGGAAAATGATATATTCGTACTACGGAAATCAAAACGAAATGAAATGGTGTGGAAACCTGAATAGGGAAGAGCTTAGTGATTCCCTTGCCAGCCAAAGCAGAAACAATATGCTCCGATATCCCAAGCTTAGATATCTCAAGCCCAACATCACTAGCACCACCACCACTACCCCCCTGACCTCTGGTCTGGTCCTCGTCGGAGAAGTCAGCCGCCGCCGCGTACCCTGCGTTCGACGCAGGGACCGAAGCCCTAAAACTCAAACCGGCCGCCCCATGAAAACCTCTCCTACTCGCCACTCCATATACCCCACTGAGCCACCCAATTGAAAAGTTTCCATTTTGACCATTTCCAGAGGATTCGTTTGTGGATTTGGCGAGGTCGGTGTTGGGTTTTGAGAAATGGGAGTGGTTGTGGCGGCGGTGGAGGAGGGAATCGACGGAGGACGTTAAAGCGGCGAGTGCCAATCGAGTGGACGGTGATTTCCTCAGAAGGACGAGACCAGTAGCCATTTTCCTCCTCGTGGTTGTTCTTGGGTGGTGTGATTGGAGCTTTGTTTGGGTTCCAGAGAGAGAAACCCTAGTAGCGAGGTTTTATTAGGGTTTTAGCAAACGGAGGAATTTGACGGAAATGGAATGTGAAGGGTTAATTACACTGACTTCCCGCGAATAATCAAAAATTACATAACAACCCCCTATTCGATGGAAACGCCCCGAATTCTCTCTTTTTTTTTAATCCGCTCCCGAATTCTCATTTCTCTCGTATCAGGTTTTGTATTCACGTTGTGGAGTCACTGACGCCGTTATGGAACCGTTTATGCAGTTTTGCGAGGGATATGGTATTGGGCCAAAATAGGGAGTGGATTGGGTTTGGATACAAGGCCCGGATACAAATGTGGCCTTAAGTCGCCCAGACGTGGCTGAGTCCCAGAGCCGACCTTGACTTTTCAGGAGCTTAAAGCGAAAATTAAAAATGAGACTTCTTTGTTAAACTATGATAACGGATAAATAACTAGGAGGGCCTTACAATTCAGAATTTTTTGGAGGCTTAAAGCAGCCGCAACACTTGTTTTAGCTCAGGGCCAGCTCTTGGTTGTATGTATTATGGACTTGTCACAAGTAGGAGGGTCAAACAAATGGATTCCAATTCTTTTTGGATAACCAGATGTCTGGATTAATTGACGCGCACCTCAACTAATTATGAGCCCTGACGTTAACGACAGACACTCCAAGCAAGTAGGGTTCTAAACCTTCTGATATATAGTAAGTTCAGTCCCAATTTCTTGTAAATGAATTGGCTCTTTCAATGAGTCACATGCATTTACAATTCAATTAGCCATAGAATTGTTTAGTCTTCTGAAACCCAACCCATTTAAAGGAGAGGGAAATTTAACCAGCCTATCGACCTATTTATATATTCAAATTTATAATTACATATCCCACATGGTTACACATGGGAAAAGGAGTTATGACAATAATAATTTCGGTGTAATTAGTAAATTTGGTGTGGCTTCAGTGAGTTTTAGTTCGATTTTAATCTATTTTATCTCATCTTACCTTTTTGTCGATGATATCTCTAAAGTTTCGCGATTCCACTGGTTTGCTTGCATGAGTCATTTTGTGTTTTGATGTTGTGAATTAACTCGACTTTTTCTTTTTCTTTTCTCAGCGAATTAACTCGACTTGTTTGGGAGTCATTGAATTATGATGTTCCGAGAACGTTTTCTCTTCTTAATTCTGTAAAGCCATCACTCCTGTTTTATATATCAAGAGACAAGAAAAAAAGTTCCATAGACAAGCTTCAAGGGAAGCATATTTTCCAAATCTTGAAATTGGCACACATTCTCATCCTTCCCTCCATTATGTCTTTGAAATGTTTGCTTCCACAACAAAAGAGTTAACACTTTAATTTTGTGTTAAGCATTGATTCTCTCTTGGCAAAGCAGACACAACCCATCAGCTAACATAATCAGAATATCTTTATTTAGGTGTTTTCACTAACTTACAAATCTGAGTATTGCCAAATGAAACTTCAGAACACTCAAAAACCACATATTTTTGTGACGTCGACGACTAAGAGTATGTGTCTCATGAGCACCACGTGGCAGTGCTCCCGTACTCCCCGAATACTGGATTATTTCTCATAACTCGACAACCCCTACTGATACTCCTCACCAATCAGTTTCCCTTGCCTACCATGAGACTTTCGTCTTTGGATTTGTTAGGTAAGTCACTCCCTCCAGCAAAAGCGGCGATAGGGGACGCGGTGTTCACTTCGATGTGGGTGTTCTGCTCTTCGACACTGGAGGCACTGACATCGGTCATAGCCTCTGCAATTGGGGTGCAAGGGATGGCGGCGCTCTTCATCACCACCGTCCTTACCTTCATTCTCCACTCCGTCTTCAACGTAATCAGCGACGCCTTGGGTGGGGCCAACTCCAATCCCACTGGTACCGCCGCCTTTTATGTCGCCGGCATCGGCCACGACTCCTTGTACTCCATGGCTCTCCGCTTCCCTGCTCAGGTCTGCTTCTATATTCTACTCCTTCCTTCTCAGTTTTAATCTCCCAATAATAACTATCGCATGCGTTAAAAATCATACTAACATATACATATCTTTTTGGCGCAAGTTAAACCTTTATAAAGCAACCAACCAAAATCAACAAAGAGGTCAAAACCACATTACAATCAGAGCATACCCATCAAGCTAGGAAAAGATAAACCATGAACAGAGCAATTACATAAGACAAAATATCCTAGAACTAAGGTTCCAGGAAGTAAAAAAAAAAAACCAATTTGCATTGCTACGCTAGCTTAACATTTATCCACAAGCATAAGCGGCCTCTAATTTGCTCAATAATCTAGGTCCTCAAAGTTTGAGCAGACACATCAACCCCTTGAAAACTGCCTTCGATTACGTTCCCTCCAAATCTAGGAAGTTGAGGCAGCCATGGATAGTTTATAGACACGATTAGGACAGGAATCATAATATCAATGAGCATACATTCAATCCAATTCACTAGCCAAACCAACACAAGGGTGTTGAATGTTATTCTTATGAAGCAACGTCTGCCAAACCACTTGAGAATATGAGCATTCAAAAAACAAATGCTCATGAGATTCCTCCACATATTGGCAAAGCAGACACATTCCATCAACTAACATAATCAGAATATCTTTATATAGGTGTTTTCACTGACTAACAAGTGGTGGACCACCATTTTTTATTTTGCCCTTGTTCAAATTTTTTCGTATTTGTTAGTTTTCCGCCAAACTTTTATATAATATTGGTTCGTCTCGTCGCGACGAATCGAGAAAGTAAAAAATTATGACTTTTACACAAATATTTTGGAAAATATTCAAGAAAAAGCTCGAGCACAAAATTATAACTTTTACGCAAGTATTTTGAAAAATATCCAAGAAAAAACTCAGAAAGTTCAAACTAACAAACACAAAAAAATTTGAACAAGGACAAAATAAAGAATTTGTAGTCCACAACTTCTTGTTTAGTGAAAACACCCTCTAAATTAACGTGTTTTGTGTATCATAAGATTTTCTACTGTTGCTTTCATATGATTTATATCAACTGATCAGAATCGGAGAAAGCCGTTGAAGATGTGTATGTAACTTTGACAATCCCATCCCAAACACGTTATTGAAGAATCGGATCATTTTGACAATCCCATCCCATGGCCCGCTTAACAAGAAAGCGGAACAACACATAATTCCATCAATTGGGGGATTGAGTATCCCATAGAATACCTAATCCGGGCTCACATAAATCAAGCCAAACACGTTATTGAAGAATCAGATCACTTTGACAATCCCATCCCATGGCCCAAGACGGCTATCAAACAGGCCTGTTAGTTAACCAAAAATCGTCCGGACTACTGGTCCTATAGGATGAATAATTCGGGTCATAAGGGTATTGCTAATACCCTCACGGAGATGGTATTGGTAATCCCCTCGGTCAGCGTGCTGTCTCGGCCGAGGGGACCCCGCTCTGGTCTCGCTTCGATGATCGAAAATGTTCACTTCGTAGAGCTCGTCAAACAAGTATGTGAAAAATCAGTTTGATCGGATATCATTAAGTGCCTGATTGGAACACATATAACTTGCCAATAATGAGTTCTAGTGGATTTGATCCAGTGTTTCAGATCCATTCTTTTCAAGACAAAAAGATTTCGATTGGGCCCCCTTGAATGGGACAACACGCTGCTACCCCTTAAAGGGACATCAGCTCCCCCAACTTCGTAATTCAATCCCCTCTTTAATGATGCAATGACCAAATTGTCTCTTTGTTTAGGACCCCTATTATGAAAGTTCTAGAGTCAAAAATTAATTATGACGCTTTAGAATAAAATTATCAGAAAAATAAAATCTTCGCACTGATTCAAACGAATTGAAAATTGAAGCACTTAATTTTTTAACCATATTTTTTAATTAATAAACAATATTTCCAAAATTAAGTGCTCTAATTTTTAATACGTTTGAACCGGTACGAAGATCTCATTTTTTTGATCATATTATTCTATAAGATTATAATTGATTTTTGTCTCTAGAGCTCTCATAAGTAAGTATTTACTATTCATTTAGTTCTATGGCTATTTTAGGGCCCGTACATGAGAGCCCTAGAGCAAAAAAAATAATTACGATTCCCTTTAGGATAACATGGCCAGAAAATAAGATTTTCGCACCGTTCAAATGAATTAAAAAATTATAGCACTTAATTTTGGAAAGATTGTTTATTATAATTGAAAAATATAGTTAAAAAATTAAGTTCTCTAATTTTCTAATTTTCAATCCGTTTACACCGGTGCGAAGATCTTATTTTTCTGATAATTTTATTCTAAAGAATCATAATTATTTTTTTTTGCGTGTATACTATCGATACAATCATATCCCATATGGAACAAACATGATATTAATAATCTCATCCCAAACAAACAAGCAAGTTATCAATCCCATCTCATTACCAATTCCAACCAAATTCCATCTCTTTATCTCTTTACGAATCTCATCCATCTATATCATCCCGTGTGCACTCCTATTGCTCCCTCAAATGTGAAATTATACAATACTAGTTTAGAAGTACTACCATGTGATGTTCCGGACCACTCAACAACCACATATTCTCGTGGGATCGAAAACGTGGGATCGACAATAAGCGTATGGGCCTCATGAGCACCAAGTGATGGTGCTCCCGTTCACTCCTGAATACTGGATTATTTCTCATACAAAAGTATAAAAAACGAGAGACCACGCGACAACCAATGAATCAACTCCTCACCAATCAGGCAATCAGTTCCCCTCGCCTACCACGAGACATTCGTCACTCTTTGGGTTTGTTAGGTAAGTCACTCACTCCCTCCCTCCATCAAAATCCAATCTCCGGCCACTAAGAGAGAGAGAGAGAGAGATGGGGGCGATAAAAGCGGCGGTAGGGGACGCGGTGTTGACTGGGATGTGGGTGTTCAGCGCTTCGACACTGGGGGCACTGACATCGGTCATAGCCTCTGGAATTGGGGTGCAAGGGATGGCGGCGCTCTTCATCACCACCGTCCTCATCTTCCTTCTCGTCACCGTCTTCGGCGTAATCGGCGACGCCTTGGGTGGGGCCAGCTTCAATCCCACCGGCACCGCCGCCTTTTACGCCGCCGGCATCGGCGGCGACTCCTTGTACTCCATGGCTCTCCGCTTCCCGGCTCAGGTCTGCTTCTCTGTTCTATTTTCTTCCCGGTTTCAATCCCCCGATTTATTTAGGCTGGGCTTAGATTTTTCGTCCTAATTTTTACTTCACATCGTTAGACGAGGAGAATCAGAAAAATTTATATATGACGACGCGAAATTCACTGGAAGAAAATTTCCTAAATTTTCAAATATTCTTACGTATTTTACCAATTTTCATGTTATTAATTAAGAAAAATTCTATGGGATTGTGAAAAAAATTCTTACAAATTCTATATTTGTGGGGTAAAAATTCCTAAAATTTCAAGTTATCAATCATTCTTTAGGTTTGCGAATTGGTAGTATATTGTGTTAATTTCGTAAGCAGGGCCGGCTCATACTTTTTAGGAGCCCAAAGGGATTTTAACGAAAGGACCTTTAATGCAGTTTTATGAATAAATTTGACTGAGATAAGTCAACTTGGAAAGCGAAATTATTAGTATCAAACAGGTAAAGTTTCACAGTTTGTTGTAAATTTTGTCATTATCTGTTAAAGATAACTTTTTTGTGTGTGCATTTTTAACAATAAAAGTATCAATAAATGCACATAATTTGGATGCATATTTTTTTGTCAACTATAATGAAGATCACACAAATTTTTCTTGGAAAATTTTCAAGTCAAAAAGCTTGCTCACCTTTTTGTAACGCATTGTTGAATCAAAGAACGTCAGAGAGTCAAAGAAAATAACCAAAAGTCCGAACTTGTGTTTTCCTTTCATAATAGTAATATAGTACTTCTGATGTTTACTGATTTTACTCTTGAAGAATCCTCTACGGAACTGCCTAGTGGAGCCTTTACTGATTTTGCTCTTGAAGAATCCTCTACGGAACTGCCTAGTGGAGCCTTGAAAAAGGCTGAGATTCTAGATAACAACTTCACCTGGGGGGCAGATGTTTTGGTTGACTTTTCCTCGTTTGTTTGATAATATTGATAGTTCTTCCTGAGAGTTTGCCTTCAACCATTGATCATCGTCGTCGTCGCTAAGAAATCTCCTTTCCAAGTTAATGTATCTACTTCTAATGTGAGTGGAATTAACTGTCACCACGTGGTGCGACACTGTATATCGCCTGTATTGGTAAAAATTTAATAAGATGTGCTATTAAGCATACTGAAAGTTGAAGAGAGAAACAGATGAAAATACGACCACTTGAAATGTTCAGAACTCATGATTACTTTGTGGGTGACTAGCCTCCTTATTGCTAACTTTATTCTCCTTTTATAGCCATCGGCATTTGCATCTTTCTATAGACCCGATGGCGCTCCTTTTTTTTTGTTGATATACTACGCCTTATAGAGATTTTAAAATCCTTCAATTGTCAACGATAATGACTTGCAGTAACGGGAGTAAATCAGAATATAATTCTTCTAAACATGTCATTTATTGAATGCTTTTAGAGGTAGATTAGAAACCTCTAACTCATGGTACAATAAAGTTGATGCAAATGATCATGTGCCGAAGAATGAACATGAGATGAAAATCTTACTTTATTTTTCACAACAATTAGTAATTGCTCTTTTGTTTCCTTGGCAGGCAGCTGGTGCCGTGGGTGGTGCCTTGGCAATTGTTGAAGTGATGCCCATGCAGTACAAACATATGCTTGGGGGACCGTCTTTGAAAGTTGACTTGCATACTGGGGCCTTGGCGGAGGGGGTTTTAACCTTCATAATTACGTTTGCTGTCCTTTTTATTGTGCTCAAGGGTCCCAGAAGCCCATTGTTGAAGACATGGTTAATTTCAATGTCAACTGTAGTGATGATTGTTACTGGCTCCAGTTATACCGGACCTTCCATGAACCCTGCCAATGTGAGTACTTCCACATAATTTTGTTCATAAGGTTCTTTGAGGACTAAACAAACCATGAAAGTTCATTACATGACATTGCCTTGCATCAACTGATGGTTCGCTAATGCCTTTTTATGTCCCATTAGCTCTTTTTTTTCTTTGTTTCATTTTTGATGGCACTAATTGAGTCACAATGACTCTCTGCCAGACTTTTGTGGCATTGGTCCTCACCTTTTTATTAAGTGTCAATCAGGAGATAAGATGCTATACAAATGCGTATATACTTTTGACGAGATGTCTATATACAAATGTCAATCATTTAAGAATTTTTTTTGTATGTTTTCTGTTTCTGGTCAAATGCATATTACCTTGCAATTTGTTTGTTTTGCATTATTCCTTTTGGACTCTCTCTCTCTCTCTCTCACATACACACACACACATTTCCTACCCCTTTAGTCATAGGCGCAATGGATTTATCTACCACTTGTAGGTAGAGTATGTTTCTATACTGCTTTTGATCTTTGGATGCCCATTTTGTAGTGTTTCCTACCCCCTTAGTCATAGCACCCGGATTTTATCTAGCAGGGACTCTTAGAATATGTTTCTATACAACTTTTGATCTTTGAAGGCCCATTGTAAATAGTGGACTTCACAAGTTACTTGGAACTTCAAAGAAGTAAACATCTTCTGAAATAGAAATATGAGTGTGTGTGTGTAAGAGATAGAGATAGAGAGAGAGAGAGGAAGAGTAATAGTTTATTCAATGTTAGTTCATCATGCTTGGTTGGGAGAGAGGGCGAGAGGAGTGAGTTTTGTTAGAATTTTCTAGTGGAAGCCCGAGAAGGTGCAGATTGAAAGACGGGAAAAGAAAAAGAGTGTACCACAAAACTACTAATGCAACTCTATTGAAGAAAACATGGAATGTCTCTAACTGGCCATACAAGGTTGCTTCATGCCCCTTCAGTGGCCAATCATCTTACTGGCGGGCTTTATTTTCTTTTGGAAGCTAGGGTGCCAAGGTTGAGTTAAGGGAATAGGTACTTGAGGTATGAATATGGGATAAATCGGATCTGGTTTTGTAGGTTTAGAGGCTGAAAAGTGCCCTAAACTAAAGAAAGACAGACAATAACATGGAAAGTATTCTGGGGCAACAATAGAAAGCTTCATTGTGGGGCCAGTCTATTCTTTGGTGTCAACTGGAGCCTTTTTAACAACATTGTGGGGAACACTTGCAGTGCATTTACCTCAAGACTTGCATCTTTTTCCTTAATTAGACGATTTCTTTTGCCTTGCGCAGCTTTTGATCTTGTCCTTTCACCTACACACTTTGCTGTTGCACTTCTCTCTTTGTAGCGAGCTCCTAAACAGCTTTAAATTCATCGTTTTCTGGGCATGAGATTTCTACAACTCTACTTGGAGTGCTAGGTGCCTCAAGTCTTTGCATATACTCTTCAGCCAATGTACTTGCTCGCACGGCTTTACATCGTAATTTGAAGGCATATACTTCTCTGGGAGCTTAGCTTTAATATCTTCCTAGGTGCTTATTGGCAGTGAATCCAATCTTTTAAATCCCCTACAACATGATACAACTCCAACAATTACCATCTTATACAATCGAACTTTTCTATCATTGGTTATGTTATTTCAATAGAAAAACTCGTTAATTAAAGCAAGCCAATCGGAGGACACCATATGATCATCCCTTACTTCGAAATCCGGAATTCTTTCTTATAGATATGACGTATTGCGCCATGGGATCTCCCACTTAGGAAGAACAGGGTGGCAAGCTTAATACTAATACCAAAACGGTTGTGGGAGAAGTATGGGGCTGTTCTTGGTGCTGCAAATAGGGGATAATTCTGATTGTGTTTTTCTTTTCTTTACTTTTTTTTTTTTTTTTGTGTGTTTACAGGCTGAAAAGTGAAAAAGTGCCGAAAATTTAAAGCAAGAGAATAAGAAAAGAATTCTAGTAATTACTCCTAGAACCCTTAGGCAAAGGGCATGGCCAAACTGGTTTCTAATATTTATGGAATAAGGCGGCTTGTTTTGTGTCTCCGTCGTGCATACCCTGCAAGTTGCATCTCCCTTTCAGATGCATTGTTTACTTGGTCCTTCGTCTATCGAAAATCTGAAGGTACTAGTTCCTAGTTTGAGTTCAATACAAGTCCCAGATTGTTGGTTGTGTCAGTTAGGATAGTATCATTTTGTTACTTTTGCTTCCCAGCTATATAGATTTTAGTTGACCACCCATCTTATTAGTTTGTTCGGATATTTGGGTCCTTTTTGTGTCATTTCAAATTGGGATTTCAGTATGTTGTCACTTTTATGAATATGATTATCCAGGATCATATGGCTTTATTCAAAGAACATTCTAAGCGGTGTTCATAATACTTCTCAAAAAAAAAAAAACCCGGTGTTCAATAGCATATGGCTATTGGAAACTCAAGTGAAAAATATGCCATTTTGCACACATCAAAGTGATAATGCAAGGGTATTCCTCTATTCGAAGATAAAGAACATCTACTCGAAGTTGCTCAAACCCTTTTCTTCAAGTGGAAGTTCCCTTTCCCACCAAGTGTTCTTCTTACTAAGGGTTGTTATGTAAATTATCACACATAGTTTTCTATTCTCAATGGTCAGAGTCAGACGACTCACTCTATTCTTTATTATCTGCTGACCCTCTCTCTGTTATACTTCACCAACCTGATTTTTTGGGTATGTTTGTTTCGTCCATCAACTTGCACCACATGGTGACAAGTTAGATCCTTGTGCGAGTAAGTGCATATCTCTTGTACTCAGAAGGTTATCGGTGTCGTAGTCCTTTTCTACGCCTGCTCTATCTTTGGAAATAGGCTACTTCTTCTAGGGTTTACCCCTGATTACTCAATTTCATGTCTGTCCATTTGCAGTATCAGAAATAGATGGTTGTTTCGATTTGCTCCCTTTGGGGACTTTAAGTTCCTAAATAAGTATGGTATTTCATTATACTCCAGGCCATTGGGTACTAATATTGTGACTAACTCCATAATAACCGCCGTTCAAATGTTTCTGCAGGCCTTTGGCTGGGCGTATGTAAACAATCGGCACAACACGTGGGAGCAGTTTTATGTTTACTGGATTTGCCCTTTCATAGGAGCAATATTGGCTGCCTTTGTTTTCCGTACTGTGTTTCCTCCCCCAGCGAAGCAGAAGAAAGCCTGAAGAGGGCCCAAAATAAACTCCTGCATCTCATATCTGCTGGCAATTGTAATTCTTGCTCAATCCTCTTGTTTTTTTTTTTTTCTTCTTTTTTTTTTCCATTCAGGGATACCTTTATGATGGTTGGAACTTAGAATGATTTTCTTGGATTTTATTTTGGACGAAGACCTATATTTATGTTTCCCTTGTTCATAGTTATTGTAACCTGCATTTCATTGAAAGACTTCCCCATATGGTTCAGGACCCAACACTAAAATTATGGGACCTGTTTGTTCGACGAGATTGATAGTGAGGGAATAAGTAATTTCACGCCCCTCGTAGCTCACATTCTGTGGGATCACACATCCGAAACGTAGAATTTTAACCAAAATATGTAGTCCAATCCAATATACATATCCGGTAAACTTAGAGCATCCCCAATGGGGATGTATTTTAGAAAGAGATGGATAGTTATTTTAGATGTAAAAAGTGGTTAAAAGTTAGTTGGATGTAAAATAGAACCCCACTCCTATTCAATGGTGAGATGTAAAAAAAGATGGATAATTAACTAATTTTCCCTCCTCCTTAATTTTTCCTAACTTTCTTAACCCTAATTCAAATAGTACTTCCGTTGAAAAATAATTTTGGTATTCGATAATCGAGAACTTAAAAAAAAAATTATTCAAAAAAAAAATAAAAAATTCCGTCCGAATTTACTCTCTCT